>BHFT01026064.1:0-14833 GCA_004320025.1 Laticauda laticaudata
CACAGTAGACGGATGCTGGATGGATAGAGAGTATGAAAAACATATGCAGTGAGTACACAACGGATGCATCGCGTTTTCCAACGATGGCAAGCTTTTTTGTCCGTTTTACATCCTCTTTGCATCCATTGGTGCAGTGTGACATGGGCTTAAAGTTGTATATATTAAATTATTTTCACATAATAATTTGGGGGGCAAGTCCATGAGCAATCTGAAACTTTATGAAAGGAGTGATGAACTGAAGAATTTGAAGGTTCCTGAGCTGGAGGGTGTTCTTAGACCCATTGCTATTCCTGGAAAGTTAGATTAATTCTTTCTCCAACATCACTTATTGTGAGAGCTAATCACTTTCTTGATCAATTGGTCCCTGACTCATCCTTCATTTCATTTCATTTCATTTCTATTTCTGTTATATACAATATTTGGGGCTTCCCTTAAAAAACCTGAATTAGAGTAAAAACAAATCAAGCTTGCTTATTTTTGTTCCATAATTCTTTTAAAAATAGTAAAATAGTAAAAAAATTGCTTTGGCAAAAACAACAACAGCAACCTAGGACTCTAAATTTCACACAAGAAAATACATACATACATACATACATACATACATACATACATACATACATACATACATATATACATACATACATCCTTTGAGTAGCTTTATCATAACATCTAAATCAATTTGCCTCCGTTTGAATTTAAAATTCATCTATTCTCGAAGCTCTTTTTCTTTCTTCTAGTGCTGTACTATCATACCTTACATTTTAATAGGCAGATGCACATCAGATAGAAATAATCTTAACAGAGTCTGAGCATATCAGGTATTTGAGTTAATCTGGAAAACTGTACAGTAAAAAGCTGTTAGAGAATTGGAGAGGACAGATATGTTCAGTATCCAAAATTATTTTTGTCTGAAAAAGACATGGATTTCTTTCAATCTTTTCAAACTGCCACATTAATTAATGGAAGCCTGAAAGCAAAATTCCATTCCTAAGCATCACTGAAGGTAAAATGAATTTGAGAGCACAATATTCACCAACTTTGGTTAGGAATTTTTGCAAGATATAACAAAGATGGAGAAGGACATTCTGAACTAGATTCTCCACATACATGCCGCATGCATGAAAAATCCTATAACAATATTGATTTACTATATCAATACTGCTTCAGTTCAGATTTCTATTGAAGCTTTGCAAGTCAAGGAGAATTTGTAGATACAGCTAGGTATCTGTACTTCTTTGTTATTGTGAGAGATTATGGGACTTGACAGTTATACCTCAGAAAAGTTTACAGATCCCAATTTGATTTCACTTCAGTATCCAAAATTCCTGTTCGTTTTTTTTCTGATATTTGTTTTATTATTGCCCTTTATTTTTATATATCATAATACAGAAGGAATATCTATTATATTTCATTTCAATGTTCATTTGCAGATTATTTCACATTGCATGTAAATATTCAAACTAAATGTTTTAAATTATAGAGAGGACTTTTCTTCCTTTTATTTCAATTGTTTTAAAAACATTTCTATGGTCTTATTAATTATAAACTCTGGATCATGAAACAGTGTGCCATAAAAAATAACAAGCAATCAATAAAGAAAAAAAAGGTCATATAACAACATTGGACAATAGTAAAAGGCTATGGTAAGGAAAGCGTGAAAGATCAAAAAATTAAGTTGCTTTTAATATTAGAAGCCTGAGGAAAATGAACAGTTGGTGCCATAGAGAAAAACCCTACAAACTTTACAAATGAAGAATCAATCACTATAAAAAGGTTTATCATCTTTCCATTTCAGAAAGATAGCAACAGCATTTAGGCTTATATACCACCCTTAGTTTTACAGCACTCTCTGGACAGTTTACAGTGTAGCATTATTTGCAAATTGTCCCCAACAATGTGGGTCCTCATCTTACCAACCTCAGAAGGATGAAGGATAGGTCAACCTTGAGTTCTGTCAGGATTAAACTCCAGTTTGCCATACTGCACTTTAAGCACCACCAGGGAGGGTGGTGGTGGACGATAGGAAGATACATCCTATCTTCTATCCTCCACCAGATAGAAAAGACATCCATTAGGACCTTTTACACACTATCTTGAGGACAAGGAGAGCTCCCATTTTTCTTAAATAACTTTAGTTGTAGAGTAAAAAATATATGTGGTGAATGTGAAGATAAGGAGAAACTGTTTGGTTATATTTCTACATGAAGCAAAAGTTAATGGAACTCAAGAACAAGAGCAGTATAAAGAGCAGTTCATCCAAATCTTCTCAGAGACTAGTATGTATAAAAATCATGCTCTAGTCTACTGAGATATTCTGAACTGTATTCTTATTTTGAGTTACTCTGAATTGAACAAAATCAAACAATAAGAGAAGGTATTATACAGGGGGGAAATCTTGTTAAATTATTCAAGCAGCAGGGAAACAGCTATCTTCAAAATCATGTATGCAAGAAACCCACATGTACTACATCTTTCATGAAAACAGCCCAGAACTATCAATTATGATATCCTTTTGGACTGACTAGAAGGTTGGAAATCACAGATTCTCTGAAGCTGGTCCCAGTTGTGTTAGTATGGGGAAAAGGTGTAATCCTGGACCCATCAAATGTCTCTGCATCCTCTTTAATATTTACCCAAAACCACTGAGTAAGATCATCTATCATCACAAAGTGGTGTGCCTGAAGATGGTGAAGTTCTGGATGGGAATGAATAAGTTGCAACTCAACTCTAGTAATGTCTCTGGTTTTGCCCTCCAACCAATTCTGGAACTTTTCCATGTATAACTGTAGATGAGAGTCTTCTTTAACTCATGACTCTTGCTTAAGGAATGGTAGAATTTATGGTTAGGAGGGCCTTTGCATAAATCGATCTTGTGCACTAGTTGCGTCCATTCCTGGATTGGAAGACTTTGCTTTCAGTTATCAACACAGCATCGTCACTTCCGGTTTGGATACCACAAATCCAATAATGGGCTTTGACAGGGCTACCCTTGAAAAGCATTCAGAAGTTTCAATAGGTTCAGAATGCAGCATCATATGCAGCATTGGGTACACCTAGTTTTATCCATGCAATGCTGCACTGGCTGCTAGTAGGTTTCCATGTGCAATTGAAAGGGATGGTTACCACTTTTAAAGTCCTACATGGCACAGCTTTTGGTTTCTTGTGACCACTGTCTCTGGTAGTTTCTGCCTACCCCACCAAATATGATAGTTGAATCCCCTTCTGTAAAAAAAAAATCCATCTTGTGGGACTTAGCAGGCATACCTTCTCTATTGCAGGGCCTGCCCTGGACAACCCTGACACTGCTGGTTTTTTCCATTAAGCATTAGGGCCCGACTGCTTGTGGAGCCTGATATGCATGAATCACTTCTGAGATGTTTTGGCTCTTATACTATGTCATGACTGCTTTATTTCTATTTTTCTGTATTGCTTTTCTATTGAGTTTTATGAGGTTATAAGATAACCCTTTTAAAACATTATCTGGGTGTCCAGTAACCATGAAAATGAGACTTTTATTTAATTCCTCTCATGTAAAAATTGTAAGAAGCATATTTTTGTTCTTTATTCTTCTGTCAGACTCTTTTTCCTTTTTCCTTTTTTTTTTAAGCATTGGATTCTTTTCCAATGAGTCTTGACTTCAAAAAACCTGACCAAAATATTTATGCTTTAGCTTTATGATCAATATTTCCAATGAGCAATTTCTTTTTTTCCCCTTTTCTCTGGTATTAGTTAATTTGTTCTTCTAGTGCTCCAATGAGAATGAATGTCCTTCATTCTCTAGTGAGAATGAATGTCCTTCATTCTCAAGGACATTCTCAAACATTAGAGTTCAAAGGCAACCATTTTTATTCTGATAATCCCGCTTTCTCAGCCAAATGTTACAACTGGGAAAATTATTTATTATTTGTCATTATTATATTTTAGCCAGTTCGATGCCCTGGATGAGCTGGTTAGCTGCAGCAGTTCTATGGATTCCTTGTTTCCATCGTTAAACTCCTCAGGATTCACAGATGCCAAGAATCAGTCCACCACAGCCCCTTCTCCCTGGATGACTGCAGACACTTCAGGCCAATCTCAAATGATTTATCCGCTCTAAGACATATACATATACGTATACGTATATACACATATACATACATAAACATATACAAAAACAAATACATATACATATACATATACATACACATACACATACACATACACATATATATATGGAACAGCTGTCCAGCTGTCCTCTGGCCCTACATAAGAGGTACTTAAGACAAAGATCAGTCTAAGATACTTACAGCGAGGCATTCGCATCAAGATTGCCTTCAAAACAGACAAAAAAATGCAAGCCATCCTTAAAAACCCCAAAAACAAAATTGACTGGAAAAGCCAAGGCATATACAAAGGTCCTGTGCATCATGCCCGGCCCACATAAGATTGGACAGGGTACCAATAGAAAACATAAGTACCTGCCTGGCTATTGGAAACACAAAAATGCAGTAAAAAGGCTGGAACAACACCTCCTCACTAGTCCAAAACATGAAACCACAGGGGTCATAGCATTCAAACTTCATGGCACCAAACCCTAGCCACTATAGAAAACCCCAGCCACAGAATCATCAGAGAAAGCCTATAGAGATTGAAAAAAAAAGACCCCTGAAAGATGAATAGAACGAGATGATTCCACGCAGACTGTTCAATCATTTGAAGTCTGCACTCTCAAATGAAAGATCTCCACCGACCCACACAGCCAGGCAAACACCTGAGCACAAACAGACCTCCCTCTGATACCTCCAGCCGTCAAACACACCCCAACCAGGCACCCAGATGAAACCTAGTTTGCCTAATAGAAAAGCCGTTCCTTTCACCGGAGCCAAGCTGCACTGGAAAGCCTCCCAATTAGGAACACAGTGTTCCAGGCCAATCAAAGCCCACAAAACAGACAGAGAAACCAGAAACAGCCAATGAAAGCAAATTCCAAGCAGATAAACACAGACCAAGGACTCCCCAACAATCAGGATGTTAGAAAAAAATGACATTCCTGCAGCGAGCAATAGGCTAGCCTCAAATTTTAAAAACCAACGCTGTGAGAGCGCTGACCCCACATACAAAGCTTCACCAATACAGAAGCCTTGATGATGGCAGATGAGGATTCTGCTTTTGACTGAAACCGTGCTACAACTTTTAAAAACACTACAATTGTGTGGATAATACGAAGGAAGCTGAAACTGCTATATATATTATTATACATACACACATTAGATATAAGAAAAACCCATTCTGGGGCCACAACAATAGGCTAGCCCCAAATTTTAAAAACTGAAACAACTGTAAAAGCTCTGACTCAAAGATATGGACTCATGTAGAAGCCGGGTGATTGGGCAGTTTGAGATTCTGCCGAAACCGTTGCGTACTACTCTTGGCTTGGTGATTGGCTGGCAACACTCGTGTTCCTTGTTTGGAGGCTTTCCCCAGTTGCAGCTTGGCTTGCCACGTGAACAGACGCTATATATCTATTTAGGAAAGCTAGGTTTCTTGGGGCCTGGTCTGGCGGTGTGCTTAGCTGGAGGTATCAGGGGAGTCTGTTTGTGCCCAGGTGTTTGCCTGGCCTTGTTAGGTTGTTGGAGATCTTTCTATTTGAGAGGCAGGCTTCAAATGATTGACAGTCTGGAGGAATCATCTCTTCTATTCATGCTCATGAATATATAGTACTACTATATATATATTATAATATATTATACTATAATATAATATATATATTATATATATATATATATATATATATATATATATATATAATATATATATATACTATATATATATCATATTTAAGTTTTTGCGGGTACTTATCAATGTGTGCTGTTCAGCTTCCTTCGAGGTTATCCCGATGTCATTGTAGTCGCTTTTAAAGTTGTAGGCAACGTTTAGCAGAATCTCATCTGCCATCACAGGCTTCTGTATTGAATTTCAAGTACAGAACTCCAACTGAACTCATTGAATCAATTACAGAAGGCCTGATGGATGGCAGGATGAGACTCTGCTGAAAACATTGCCTACAACTTTAACAGCACTACCAATGACGTGGATAATACCCGAAGGAAGCCTGGAACAGCACACAATGTAAGTACCGGAAAGCTTAAAAAAATACACTATTATATATATATTATATATATATTGTGCTGTTAGCTGCCTTCGGGTATTATCCCACGTCATTGTAGTTTGTTAAAGTTGTAGCTCATTGTAGTTCTGTTAAAGTTGTTAGCAACGTATTCAGCAGAATCTCATCTTGCCATCATCAGGCCTTCTGAATGGAAGTGGTGTCTCACTTCCTCTGTTTCCCAAATTTGAGGAATCTTTTGGGTTATTCGGGTTTTCTCCCGCGTTAGAGATTGGAAGTATCAGGGCAACGGTTTTCGATGAAGTTCTCATTCATCATCTTCAGGCTTGTTCTTAGCTCTTGTGTCTCTCAGAGTAATGTGAGCTTGCAGCTGCTTCTCCTTTAACTGCTAGTGGTGGGGTGATTGATTGGGTGGGGGGTTGGCTGTGTTCTGATTGGTAAGGGGTTGGCTGTGTTCTGATTCGCTGGGCGTTGTGTTTCTGCTTAGGTGGGGGCCTGGTTTAATGCTCAGGTTAGCCAAGCTCACATTACTCTGAGAGCACAGAGCTCTGTTTTTTTAAGCTCTCGCGGGTACTTACATTTGGTGGTGTTTAGCTTCCTTCGGGTATTATCCCACGTTCAGTGTAGTTCTGTTAAAGTTTGCCAACTTTTCAGCAAGAATCTACATTCTGCCATATCAGGCTTCTTGTGGATGTGTGTCTCACAGTTCCTCTGCTTTCAAATCTTGAGGGCTGGTCTGTTTCTGATTGGCTATTAGCCTGGGTCTGTGTTCATTGACTTGGAGTTTGATTGATGGTGTTTCTGGTTCTTTCGTCTGTTTTTGTGGATTTTGATTGGCTGGGCACACTCTGTTCTTGTTGTTGGAGGCTTTCAGTGCCAGCTTGGCTCCGTGTGAAAGACGGCTGCTATGTCATTAGCAAGCTAGGGTTTCACCTGGGTGCCCCCTGGTGGAGGGTGTTTGAGTTGGAGCTATCAGAGGAGTCTGTTTGTGCCCAGGTGTTTGCCTGGCCCTGTTGGTGTTGGAGATCTTTCTATTTGAGAGCGCAGGCTTCCAAATGATTGACAGTCTTGCTGGAATATCTCTTCTATTCATGCTGTCAGGTCTTTTTTCAATCTCTATGGCTTCGCTGTGATTCTGTGGCTGGGTATTTCTATATGGCTAGAGATTTTAGTGCCATTGAAGTTGAGTTGTGACCTACGTGGTTTTTCATGCTTTGGACTATGAATGAAGGAGTGTTTCCAGCTTTTTACTGCATTTTTGGTGTTCATCTTAGGCGGGTACTTATTCTTCTATTGCGTCGTCAATGTTGTGGCGGCATGATGTACCAGAATTTCGTATATGCCTTGGTTTCCAAGGTTCAATTTTGTCTTTGGGGGTTCTCCAGGATGGCTGCTCTTTTTTTGGTCCTGTTTTGAAGGCAGTTCTTGAATATGATTGCCTGTGTAGTATCTTACTGATTCTTATCTGTAAGTACCTCTTATGTAGGGCAAGACAGCCTTTCCATAGGTCTGTTGGTCTCTAGGTCTCTGTTATGTCTGGTGTGTTTTTGTGATCAAGTGGTGATTTGGTTTTTGGGCAAGCCACTGGCTGTCAAATACTTAGTCAGGGTGCATAGTTCAATCTTTATATGTGTCTTATCTGCCCAGGCGTTTGGGTTCTCGGTAATTAGTGTTTTCGCCACGGAATTTATCTGTGCTGGTGGTGGCTGGGATTGGGCGTTGAGGTAGCGGTTGGTGTGTGTTTTCTTTTTGTATATTGGGTTGTTCCAGTGTGCCATTCTGTTCATTTTAGATTAAGTACATCTAGGAATGGTTAGTTTGTTTGTTTATTTTCCGTTCTCCATGGTGAACGTGATTTTGGCGGTGTGTGTTGTTTAGTGTGTTTATGTTAGGAAATTGTTTAGGTTTTCTTTTTCCTGGGCCCAATCACAAATGTGTATTCGATGTATCTTTACCCATAGTTTGGGTTTGTGAGGGTGGCATTAGCCAGGGCTCTGGATTTGAAATTTTTCCATTGAACAGGCTTGCAAATGACGGGTGACAGTGGTGACCCCTATAGGGCGATGTTGTCGATGAAGTCTCATTCATTCATCTTCAGTTTGTTTCTGTCGGCTCTGTGCTTCTACAGAGTAATGTTGAGCTTGCATGCTGCTTCTTCTTTTAACTGCCTAGTGGAGTGTTGACTTGATTGGTGAGAGGCTTGGCTGTGTTCTGATTGGCGTGGGGTGTTCTCAGTGCGGTTGGGGGTTTGGCTGTGTTCTGATGGGTGGGGGTGTTCCTGTATCTTATTTGGTTGCGGAGGTTTTGGCTGTGTGTTACTGAGTGGCATGGGTCGTGAATAGTGTTCTAGTTCAAGGATGGGCGCTTTTGGTTGCTTTCTCAGCGGTAGTCTTAGTTGCTGGCGGGATATTGTAGCTGTGAGCGTGTGGATCCTGCTGTGTTGGTCCGCCGCCGAGTTCCTGGTCGTTGCCACACCTCTTCATGGTCGTGGTGTCAGTTGCAGCTCTCATATTGTCAATGTGGTCAGGAGGGGTTTGAAGCACCGGTCGTGAATGCGCGAGCTAGCGTACAGCTCGTACGTCGTGGTCCGCGGTCGCGTCATTCGTCTGTGCAATCTTCTTGTGTGGTCTGTTGAGTCTTTCTTGTCTCTACATTCGGAAGTCGTGGAATGTCAGTCACCTCCCTTCCGCCAGCGCTCTGTGTGGCCCTTGTCGGTGTGGGTTCTGTTGTCATTCTTCATTGTTGGATAACTTGTTTATTAATGAGGGCAGGTTAGGGTGCTTCAATGCGTGCACTTATTCTTCTGTTAGTTTGTCCGAAATCCCCATGCCACTGCCTGTCCCACACATTCGGACAAACTAACAGAAGAATAAGATGCACGCAATTGAAGACAGAAGAACTCAATCAAAAAAGAAGAAACTGACCTCTTCCCTTGTCCAACAACCTCAAAGCCACAGGACATGAGATTGACTTTAAACAATACCAGAACTATCGCCAAAAACTGAACACTTTAGAATAATCAGAGAAGCCATAGAGATAGAAAAACGCCCACACAGCATTAATAAACGAGATGATACCTCCCACCTACCAGCCATTTGGAAACTGCCCTCATTAATAAACCAGTAGCCAACATGAAGAATGACAAATATGATCAAATATGATGTTTCTGCCAGCAATTTCCATTCCAGTTTATATTTCTTCTAGTCCAACATTTATCTTGATAACTTTTGCATATATATTCAGTTAAATAAAGTGATGATATACAGTCCTGGCCCACTTTTTCCCCAAATGTTGAATTAGTTCTTCTGTATTCTATTCTAAGTGCTACTTCATGGTTACTACACTAATTGTTCAACAAGTGAAATGGCCTAGCATATCCATGTTTTTGAAGTCTATCCACTTTTCTTTCTGAATTGATTTGTACATCTAGTAATTCTCATGTATTATTGATTGCAAAACTTTCACTATTATGTTACTAACATATAAAATAGATGCAATTTTTTAATACTTTCAACATCATTTGACTGATTTTTTTTAATTATTTATGGTGTTTTGAGGTATTGAAATACAAATTGTTCTTTTCTAATATTTCAGACATTGCTGTGTTTTCCATGCTTGCTTACAATCTGTATGGAGCACTTTAACTGCATGATCTGGCAAGGTTTTAAGTAGTGTAGCTAGTACTTCAACTCCTGCAGTTTTCTTGTTAACAGTATTTTCCAGGACCGATTTAACTTCATTTTGAATACCGTCTAGCTCTACTTTCGAGATAAAGTGTTTGTTAAGTATAATTGATTTTTGTATTTATTTGACATTAGTTTTTAGTTTAGAAGAATGTAAGTTCTTCTGCATTCATACAATCACTTCTTTATATTTTCTTTCTCCTTTGGCTTACTTGCTTTTATTGAGCCTATCTTTACAAAAGAAGATCTCTTGATTTCTATAATTTTCTTAAATACAGTTTTTATCCTCAAAGTCTTTGCATTGCTTATCTCGATATTCCAGCTTGTCTCTTCTTTTTCACTGGAATTCAGATTTTGTTGGACAAATTTTCCTGGTTTTTTTTTTTTNGTTTTTTTTTTTTGGGGGGGGGGGTTCTCTGCAATTTTTTCAATTATTAAAAAAATAGGCATTTTACTCTTTTTGCATTTTGGTACCTTTGTGCATTTTATTCTTATCAATATCAGGTTCTTCTGGATTTATGAAAATTAATCTATTAAATCTATGATTCACCATCTAATCCAATGAAATATTGCTGAGATGATATTTTTTGCTATGATGAAACTGTTTTCTTATTTTAAGTTATAATTTTGAAAAGTAACGCTCTCAACTCAGTTATGTTAATATCAAGTCTTGGTTTTACTCACTGAATAAAGGTCCTCTATCTTTTTAGGCACAGTATATAGTTAAATTTATTTAAATGGTCCAATGATTGATGCTGAGACATAAAGGACACCTTTTTCAAATGTTAGAAAGAGGTATTTGTTATCAACATTTATTGTTTTGGCAATTTGTGCCTCTGCTGAACTTAGACTAAATTTTCTGCAACATTCCAGGTGCTACTTTTACTTCCAAAGTTATCATTCTTATTTTCTCTAATGAATATGATGTAAAAAGAAAAGTGCTGCAAGTCATATACCTTCCAAATCATGTAACTTTTTCTACATCTGTTGTTAAATAATGAACTTAGATCACTGTAATATTGCTTTGGACTGAAAATGAGACCATGCAATTATTTTGGGATTGTATCTCATCATAGATTT
Organism: Laticauda laticaudata; assembly: GCA_004320025.1. NCBI lineage: Eukaryota > Metazoa > Chordata > Lepidosauria > Squamata > Elapidae > Laticauda > Laticauda laticaudata. Next base: position 10,870 of record BHFT01026064.1, read on the forward strand.
TAATACCTTTTAAATAATAATAAATGTAATCATCATCATCATCCACATTTTATCATTTTCAAGCCACAATAGATAATCCAATGCTCCCCTAATTGAAATGACAAATGACCAGTCTATTTCAGTTCACTGATTCCCAGAATTTCATGTTCAAATATAATATTTCTGGGCTGATAACATCAAGATTGCCTTGCTTTGGTTCATGGTTTTGACATTTCACTTGTCAACAGTGTACATAATTCTCAGCCCTGTGCTTTCTATTTGCTTTTGGGCACATCAGTAGTTAGATGTCCTTTCAGCTTAATCTGGCCACATCATAAGAACAAATGGCTGTCATTCCTGCCCTCTAATCTTCCCCAACATATTGGATAACTTAAAAATTGGGGAGAAGGTTGTTCATCATGTTACTATTATATTAATATTCTCCCAGGTTGTCTCTGGTCATTAAAGTCAAGAAGCACAGTCAGAAAAATCGGAACACAATTAAATGTAAAAAAAAACCCATCAAGCTAATGACCACAGGCATAGAAACCAGCTTCGAACTGACGGTAAAGATATTGTAGTGATGGATGGCTTCTGGCTTTTAGGACAGATGATAAACAACAGGAAAAGGAAATAGCAGTCGAGAAAATTGCTGCAAGTTAACATTTGGCACAGTAACAAGCACTGCAGCTTCTAAATATCACAGTTTTTTCCAGTTATGACATTTACTTCATTAAATGAAATCTGGAAATAAGTCCAGATTATGCAATTTGGTTTCGAACATATACATTTCAACCAGTTCATAGTATGTGTCTTCATTCATTCATTTCATTCATTCAAAGCATTTCAGGGAAAAAGAAGGCAATTAATCAAAGATGCACAACTCCCTTTGCTACTACACTGTAATGATCCATAAAGGAGTCATAATGTTAACCATATTTAATTAATGATATTCATATTTCATTCAAGTTACATTTTGTTCTGACTTTATCCATTGCTTTGCTTCTGCCTCAGGTGCTCATTCAATTTTTCAAAGTGCCTTCCTGATACCTAAATAAGCTTTGTAGTCCATTGTTCAGTCCTGCATTAGGTCTTCACTTTGAGTGGTTTAAATTCATTTTTGCAGAATCTGATCAGCTCTAGGATTAGATCTATACAGAAAAGATGGTTCTCTACAAACAAATATTTAATGGCAGTAAATGTTGCCCTTTGCCTACCAAATCAAGTTAAATAGTATCCAAATCTCAAGTCACCATGATGCCTGATATAGAAAAAGACAGATGATCTGTCTTCTCCCTAGCAATGGGAAAGTGCAAATATTGTATAATGAATCTAACTTCTGATACTTTCTGCTTAAAAGTGAAATGCAAAGAAATTCACTTAGTATTCAGATTCGGAACCAACCACTTAAGAACCAAACAGGGTTCTGGACAGGGGATTTATCTCTTCATCAGGAGTGTCAAACTCAAGGCCCGCAATGTGGTCAGATCCAGCCAGCAGAGCCATGCTGGTCTACCCAATACAAAAGGGAAAGATCAGGCCAACAAAGTTTCAGCCTGGTCTATCTGGTGGAAAGAAGAAAGATCAGGCCGATGTAATTTCGGCACGGTCTACCCAATTTGAAAAGGAAAAATGCCAGCAGTTTGGGACATGGCATGAAGCTGGTCACACCCACCCAGTGGGACACACACACACACACACACACACACACACACACACACACACACACACNCACACCCACCCAGTGGGACACACACACACACACACACACACACACACACGTCAACCACAGCCCTGTTGCAGCCCTCAATGAAATTTAGTTTGATACCCCTGCTTGATACCCACGCAACCCAATTCTTCCTGTTATTGATTGGTTTTGTATAATTGGTCACTCATTGGTTTTGTATAATTGGCAGCATTTTTTCTCAAAGATATTGCTTCATGTTTCTAACAGAAGGCTTTCCATTTTTTTAAATACATGCATTTTAGGTAGAGGCTTTCTCTCAATAAAAATGTACAATTATAACATAATTTTATTATGAATCTATCATGGAAAATCACTCCATACGTAATCAGGATAGAAGCTGCATTCAACTTGATGGGTATATGCCTCAATTGTTAGTAAATCCTGTCAGCAGAATGAACATTGTTCTCTTGTTGTTTTCATGTAGGCATTGGCAAACTGTAATTTAATATCAGTGAATTTATGGTTCTTGTTTATTATTATGAATTCAGCCTCTTTGCTCAATCATGTCTTTGAATCTTTACATTTTCATGTTTACATTTCATTCAATTTGAGTCCTTTTTTAAAAAATATCCTTTAGTTTTCAACATATTTTGTTAGCTTTATGAAAAAAATGTCAAACAACAATATTTAATTTTATACAATAGTTGTATAAAGTACCTTGTTTTGAAAGGCATTGATACAAAACAGAAGCATACCCTGCTGTGATTTAAAGTTTCAAAACATTATTTCTCTTCCAGTAATGCGAATATATTTCAGAATATAGGGATAAGAAAAGAAGGAAATGAGGTTTTACAAATTATTGTTTTCAAGTTGTACGCTAAATTGGAAAAATGCTTTCCAAATGCATTCCTTTTGATCAGAATTAATAATTGAGCTCCACATGCCATTCTGCAGTTTTTTAAAAAACAAATTAAAATTGATTTTTATTCAGAAATTAATATTCATATTTTATTACTTTTAAAAATACAATAAGATAAGAATTTGCTTTCCAAATGCCTTCTAGAATCATTCAAACCTTGTAAGTGAGATAAAATATGTAAATTACACTTTTGATGAAGTAACTGGAAAACATTTTACCACCGTTTTTAAAAACTTTTACAAGCTCCAAATATAGTCAGAAATCTATCTATCGAGTTCTCGCATGATCAGAAAATAACTATGTAAATCAGAGAGCTGCAGACACCAGTTCAGAGAGAAATATTATAACATTAAAGATTCACCATCCAGTCATGTTACTTATTTTTTAAAATCTGCTATCCCACCTTCTCATTTGAAACTTTAAAAACTGGGAATATGAACATTTCTCTTGCAAAATTAACTGCAAAAACATGGACTAGTTGAAGGAATTTGTAGGGGGTGGGAATTATTGGGAGAAGGTTGACACACTGTNCTTGCAAAATTAACTGCAAAAACATGGACTAGTTGAAGGAATTTGTAGGGGGTGGGAATTATTGGGAGAAGGTTGACACACTGTCTCGCCACATACAGTGGTGCTAATCTGGATTAGAAACTTGCCTGCTCTTCTCAAGTAAAATATCATAATGTCCTAAATAAAAGAAAGACCTTTTTTATGTGTGAAATATGTGTGAAAATGAGGTAAATGGACCAATAAACGAAATATAAATATAACTCTCTATGTTATACATAAAAATACTAAATCAGTTATGCTGGATCAAATCAAAAGCTTATTTTGTCCACCATTGGACAAACCAAGCAGATATCTCTTGGAAGCCACGGACAGAGGCATGCAATAGCACTTACCTTACAATTTTACTCCAACAGTATATTCTCAAATTCACATTTTGGTAGTGCAGCAAGACTCAGAAGTTACTAAAACAGAGCAATCCAACCTTAGTTCTACAATATCTGATAGATTACTGGGCTGTTTCTGGAAATGAAGAACAAAGAAGAGAGGAAAGAATTATTTGCTGCTCAGCTTCCTTGTTCCAGCCTCAGTTTTTAAAAGATAGCATCTAAAGTAGGGGTGTAAAACTCAAGGCCCACAGGCCGGATTCATCCCACAGGATGCTTGGATCTGGCTTGTGGGGCTACCCTGGAAATAGTGAGGGACCAGCCCTTGGTGCCTCTGCCACAAAAATGGAGCTCAAGAGGTCAAAAACAACAAAACGTACCTCTATTTAAGGTAAGGTTTATAACCAGAAGGATTTTCTCTCTTTAAGTGGGATTGTTAAATGTTAAGGCCGTGTCACACTGCCCAACGGATGCAAAAAGGACACA
>BHFT01026065.1:0-96601 GCA_004320025.1 Laticauda laticaudata
ACATCATCTATCTCCAGTCTACAACACAGTCCTTTCAGCAGTTCCAAGAAGGCTCCACACCTATTTGCACCACTCAGATAAACCTGATGACATAGATAAACCTCCAAGTGGCATCAATGGCTCTTTAAAAGAATGCAAATGACCAGCTGTCATCAAGGAGTATCAATCCTTCCTCACCCCACCATCCAGTCAGAACTGAAGAAACTTATTGGATAAGAAGCAAAACATCTTCAAAAGAAAACAAGAAAGTCCAGTTGCTTCTTGAAAAAGCATCTTTGGGTTCCACTCAGCATGACTACCAATATGAATTAATTCTTCTCCAAGCTGTTCAGATAGGCTTGTAGTGGAAGGTCTCTATTTATTTCAACCACAGGTTGTTCTCGGCTTACAGCAGTTCATTTAGTGACTGTTCAAATTATAACTGCATTGAAAAAGGTGAATTATGACAGTTTTTCACACTCATGACCATTGCAGCATTCCCATGGTTACGTGATCAACATTCAGATGCTTTGCAAATGAGTCATATTGATGACCATTGCAGTGTCCCTGTCAGCATTCCAGAAAACCTCAACTCCAACCAATAACTCCGAGACAGACATCTTCTCAAAGATTCCTTTTATTAAATTAGTAAACTGGCACATCTGGGAAATCCTGAATCTGAACGTTCCAAGTTTCCCTTCAATAAGTAAAAAATTACAAATCCACTCCCTGCCCCCATCATTGCATCACATGCTCGAATCACCATCCCTCCCAACTTGAGATGTCCCCCTCACTCAGGTGCAGAAATAACATGACCTTGACTTAGAAGGAGAATGCTATTATGTCTAACCACATACACTCCAAGAAATTCCCCCCTCCCATTTTCCCAGGCTCAAGAATGTGGCAGTATGGAAGCGTCTGGTGCTAATATGGCTTCCAAAGCTGACTGTCCCAGGATCATGACAAGCAAAGGTAAAAGGGAAGCCAGATTCACTTAGCAACCATGTCACTAACTTAACAACTGCACTGATTCACTCAACAGCTGTGACAAGAAAGGTTGTAAAATGGGACAAAACTCATTTAACAAATATTTCACTTTGCAGAAATTTGGGGCTCAATTGTGATGATAAATTGAGGACTTTACCACCACCATTTTTTTACAAATGGTCACAAGTCACTTTTTTCAGTGCCATTGCAACTTTGAACAATCACTAAATGAACTGTTATAAGTCAAGGGCTACCTGTATCTACCATACTTCTGGATATAATCACAACTGTCCGATTAAAAGTTCTACTTGTCTAGTTTTTAATGAGCCATGGTGGTACAGTGGTTAGAATGCAGTACTGCAAGCTACTTTGGTTGACTGCTGCATGCAATTTGGCAGTTTAAATCTCACCAAGCTCAAGGCTGACTCAGCTTTCCGTCTTTCTGAGGTTGGTAAAATGAGGACCCAGATAGTTGAGGGCAAGAGGCTGACTCTGTAAACCGCTTAGAGAGGACTATAAAGCACTGTGAAGTGGTATATAAGTCTGCCATTGCTATTGCTATCTAAGCCATGATGGCACAGGGGTTAGAATGTAGTATTGCAGGCTAATTCTGCTGACTGTCAGCAGTTCAGTCATCAAGATTGACTCAGCCTTCCATCCTTCCAAGATGGGCAAAAGGAGGACCCGGATTGTTGGGGGCAATAGGCTTAACTCTGTAAAACTGCTTAAAGAGGGTTGTAAAGCACTGTGAAATGGTATATAAGTCCAGGTGCTAATGCTATTTCTATTTAAGTCAAGCCCACCTCAGGGAGCACTTGCATTTACTAAAGAAGAAAGCAAAAGCTTCTTATTGTTTTTGTTCTTTTTTCTGTGCTTTTTTTCTTTTGTTATTTGTTCATCGTTTCTTTTCTTTTTTAATCCCTTTTTTTTTTTTTGGTTGTTCTTTGTAAAACCTGTAATAAGATTCATTTCTTTTTTTAAAAGAAGGGAAGGGAAAAAGGAGGGAAACCCACTTCATTTAATTCCTGAAAGGTGGGGTTTCTAAGGGTCTCTCTCTGCCCCTTACTAAGTAAAGAGAATAGTGATAATCACTTCTCTGCAGTTGCCCTCGGGCTGCAGAGGAACTTTACAAGATACAAAATACATTGAAACTCCTTGCCGTTCATAAATTGCTAAAACCCTGGTTGAGCTGCTGAGTATTTGGAGTTTAATGGCTGAAAGTTGGCTTTTAAATAAAATGTAGTTGTTTGTGGCTCCTTTTTTATTATATACAGTTTTGCATTTTATGAATTACCTTAGGTTGTTCAGAAATGAATCCTATATAAAATCATGTAATAAATAATGTGATAAATAAAATAAATATGTTCTCTGCATGCTTTGGCTTGCAGCTATACCTGAAATGAAGCACGCAGAGAAATCCCATTGAAAATCTGGCTGGGGACAATCCTCAAAATATGCTTTTGGGGGGAACTTTTTTAAATCCATGCTATAAAGCCTGAAATAGGTTCAATTCACTTAATTTGGAAGGTATTTCAAAAGTAGGGAAAAGTAGCCTGCTCTTTCAAATATCACAGATTGGGTGATTATGACTATATATCAGTCAAAGGATATTAAGAAATAGTCTTGCAAAAGATTTCTAAAGACAAAAATGCCCACTTCTTTTTCTATGGTTGATTAGTGGTCATTTTATATTTTTATAACCTTTAAGTGATCATGGGACTATAGCTAATGATAGTCATCTACCCATTTGACCTTCTCCAACATGGCAAAATGCCAGTTGAGTTGCAATACTTTCATCTCAACTACAATTTCACACTTGATTTTTGCAAGTTATTCATATTCTATTAAAATTCATTCAAGGTTTGGAGAATTCATTTCCATTTAACAGCCATTTGGTTGCAGGATGGTTAGAATTACCCTTTACAACACTGCCAGTAGTATTCAGATAATAGGTGGAGATACGGAATAAACCATTGCAATGTACAGGTCCACCAAGGGACATTTTTTTTTGTGTGCTGTATCCCATTCAGCTGTCCTCTTGCATCCAGTCTTGGTCACCATGATATAAAAAAGTATTTTAAAAAATGTTGAGACTCTAGAAAGAGTGCAGAGAAGAGCAACAAAGATGATTAGAGGACTGAAGGCTAAAACATATGATGAATGGTTGCAGGAACAGGGCATGGCTAGTCTAAGGAAAAGAAGGACTAGGAGAGGCAGGATAGCAGTCTTCCAGTATTTGAGGGGCTTCCATAGAGAGGAGGAAGGGGTCAAGCTATTTTCCAAAGCATCTGAAGGCCAAACAAGGAATAATGGATGGAAACTGAACAAGGAGAGATTCAACCTAGAAATAAGGAGGATTTTTCTGGCTGTGAGAACAATCAAATGAAGGAACAGAAATTGCCTTTGGAAGTTATAGGTGCTCCATCACTGGAGGCTTTTAAGAAGAGATTGGTTAGCCATTTGTCTCAAATGGTATAGGGTTTCCTGCTTGAACAAAGGGTTGGATTAGAAGACCTCCAAGGTCCCTTCCAACTGTTTTTCTGTTAACTGCACAGTAGAAAGCTTGGTATCCTTCTTGAATATAGTCTGGATTCCAGAGGGAGGGGCTTCATTTAAGAGGGCAAAGAAGATGAGGTAGTTTGGTGGGAGGAAGAGAGCTAGCCAAGTTTCTCCCAAGCAATTCTCAAAGTATCACTATTGTGATGCAAATAGTTGCTTTAGCTTGGCAAGATTTCTGTCTATGGATGGAAACTACTCTGCAGTAATTCCACAAGTCTTTACTGTTTCTTGGGACCTGATCCTTCCATTACCATAAATGTTATCCAAGAATCCCAGTTCCACCATTCAGCTTGGTGCAATGCCCTGCCTAAAATCATTGAACAACCACTGAAAAAGTGATGGATATTTTAAATCCATTAATCCTTTTCCTCTTATACAGTGTTGTTTGTGAATGCAGACTACTTTAGGAACTGCATTATCACATTTATAGATATATGAATGCTACAATGCAACTGAATTTCACATGGTAGTGTGAGAAGTTTGGATGAGGTAAAAGGAGAGTTATCCTCACTGAATTCAACAAAGCTATTTCTCCTGCATAGATATGAATAAAAATGCTCTGTAAACAAATCAATATATTATTCTTGAAGAATTCTTCAAATCTGGCACCAATATATTTCCAAACACTAGCTTTACTTGCATTAATATTGGATATTATACTTACTACTAGGAGAATTCTCCCATGTTTTTCCTTTTTTAAACTTCATTTTCTATTTTAAAATATGCAGTGTTAGATACAAATAGTAAGGAAGGGAGAGTAGAATAATCCATAATTATTTGACACCATTTTATAACTCTCGGTTAGTTTTTTAAATTTTTAATTAATTCTATGCAGATTTTTAAAAAGAGGAAATGAAACATAATTAATATTGCATTTGAAGAATGTTGTGTGCCTAGTCGACTTGGCATCTTAATGTCTGAGGTTTTGTTTTTCAAAGTCAATCAAGTACTCTATTCATTACTAAATTTGCAGTGTTACATTCTTAGTTGGGCCTTAAAACAAGATATTACTTTTTAACCAGATTTTAAATAGTGTGGTTTTATTTTATTTTTTTTTCCCAGCTGATTTCTCTTTTAAAAGTTAATGTAGAATTCTTCAAATGCTTTTCTGTTTGATACGAAATGTCTTCACTGTATTGCATATCTTTATGTAAATGGGAATTTTGACTGTTAAGTGGACAAAGAGGATTCTGAAAATTTTGAAGAAATCTGGCTCCTGTGCTTGTTCCAATATCCCAGTCTTATTCAGTCCTGAAACCAGGGAAGAATTGCGAAGAAACTGATTAAGTCATTTAAGCTGTTTGGGGACCTTTCTTTCCTGTGTAATTGTTAGCTAGAACATCTAATGGGACAATTAGGATTAATTAAAATCAGCTTGATTGATTAGAACTTATAAACCTGAACATCAGGCACACACCAGAGGTTATGCGAATGTCCATGTGGTGGGTATGCTACTCACCACCAGGCATTAAGCTATAAAATTTTAGCTGTGAGCCACCTGTAAATAGTTTGATTTTAATGGCCATTCAGGTAGTTTTAGATCACCAATTCTCATTTCCCAGTGGCCAATTAAATTATGCCCTAACAATCCATGCTTTCCCTCCCCCTCCAAATTTCACTGTTCTCTGTATTTGTGTATACCTAACTGCTTTTTTACAAACAGCCCTGGAAGGTGCATTGAAATGGAAATGGGTTTTAAACCCAGGCAATGAAAGCCACAAACTTAAATTGAGTCCATCTTAATTCCATAGGACATAGATTGGACATTGACTGTGCATTAGTTTATTGTCTGTACTCTTGACTGGTTTTTAGACTATTTGTTCTGTCCTTTGCCCTATTTTGTGAATTCCCAGATATGACATGGGCTGGAGAAGATACCATGGAAACTTTCTTTTTTCTGAATTTCCTTCAATTAGTTTATGTTGGAATCTATACCTTGTTGGCAACAATGATCCCTGTGCTACATTATCTCTTGGGGGAAAAAAGCAGTCTTTATACAGTACTTCAAATCTACAGATTCCATTTTCTGGATTCTGGTCTATGTCAGCCATTAAATAAGCCAAGCATCTTTTTTTTTAAAGGGGGTGGGTGGGTGATGGAGTAATCAGGGAGAAAATGGTACAGAAGTTGCTTTCAGAAGTTATGGGAGCTTCATCACCGGAGGCTTTTAAGAAGAGACTGAACTGCCATTTGTCAGAAATGGTGCAGGGCAGGGATGGTATTGAGCTGGTTCTGACTGGTCTTTGTGGACTGGTAGGGAAAATTTTGACTGGTTTGGAGAACCACTAGGGAAAATTTTAACTGGTCCCTCCCACCTGCCGGCCCCCATCTTTTGGTCTCTGCCTCCCAGAAATTTGCCTCCTTGTAGCAAACAGCAAACAGCCAGTTTCAGTTTCAGCTTCAGCACAGCCTGATTAGCACAAGCAGCTGCTTGTCAGTTGGATCGGCCTCCCGATGATCAGCTATTTCAAGCTGCAGGGATTGCCTATTGCCACTTCTGCGCCCCCATTGCATCCCACTTTGGCCTCCGCACACCCGATTTTTGGGCCGTTCCAATCCTCATTGCCTGAAAATGGGTTGTATGGAGGCTGAAACCAGGATTCGGAGACTGAAATGAGGCACACACCTTTGCCTTTTATAGTGCAAGCAGGCACTAGTGATGTAGCAGTGGCAGCAGTTCTACTCCAGAAAAATGATAATGGAGATCTGCAACCCTACGCATATATGTCCAAACAACTCACAGACACTGAAAGAAGGTGGGCTGTATGGGAAGAAGAAGCTTATGCAGTTCATTGGGCTTTACACAATATTTCGGGCTTGACACAGAGGCAGCAATAGGCTATGGCAATCTTTGCAGTCTGAAACAGTTGATGGTCGGAGGCCGATCTGACCAACAATCAGCTGCTTGTCCTAATCAGGTTGTGCTGAAGCTGAAACTGAAACAGGCTGTTTGCTGCAAGGAGGCAAATTGCTGGGAGGCAGAGGCAGGTTTTTTCTCTTGTTTGATTACTGCGCATATGCATGCAAAATGCGTGATTGGCAAAGTGCACGATTACACATACAAAGTAAGCTCCAAAGCAAGCTCTGAACCATTGGAAACATTTTTGAAGCACATCACTAGTGTAGGGGCTCTTGCTTGGAGGCAGGGGTTGGATTAGATGACCTACAAGGTCCCTTCCAACTCTGTTAATCTATTAAAAGAATCATATATGCCAAGAATATTAAGTGCACCATAATGTATCACTCCATTGAAAGAAGAAGAAAGACAAAAGAAAAAAAATCAGTACAGTATTCTGCACTTACATTTCCACCTATTTCACTTAAGTAGAGCTCCAGTGCTCATGCAGAGTCTGTTTTCCTACTAGACTTGGCTCAAGGAGCTGACATGTGATGCTCATCCCAGAGGTGGTCATGTTGAGTCTGCTTAGAGTTGGTAACAAGACCAAACATGATCAGTTCCCTGCTGCTCCCTGTTATTAATAAGAAACACAACTTCTATTCTAGCTACTGAAATGTAATTTCTGACTTATAACTGAATAGCTGACTTATTTTATTTTGATGTTATTTTATTAATTTAATCTAATTTAATAATTTTAATTTTAATTAATTTTATTTATTTAATCAATTAATTGACTACCCCTCTTACTATAGGGTAACTCTGGGTGGCTTACATTCATAAAAATGTAACTATGCATATGCATGAAAACATAAATAAAATAAAACCAAACTTTAAAATCTAAGGGAGGGCAGGGGGCAGAATGGAGGGAGATGGGTTCTGTTGTTTCTCAATCAACCAGTTCCATCACTGGGTCCCCAAGCCAACTGGCAAAGCCACCTTTTTCAAGCCCTGATGAAAGGAGGGGGTTAGGGCTGACCTCACATTGAGGGTCAAAATGAAACTCTTTTTAATTTTTTTTAAATGTTAAAATAAGCCAACAATTGTATTAGCCAATGACTGGGCTCACCACAAGATGGAAACCCAAACAGACTGTGTCATATGTAATGCACTCTAGTTTGGAGACCACAAGACCTCTGCATTTAGCAGCCATTTTGTCTAATTATCTTCAAGACTACTTCGAAGCATCCACTGATTTTAGAACATGGCTCCAATGGTGCCCACCTAAGGAGGAGGGTCAAAATAATGAAGACTGCAGTCATGGCAGCATGACTGAGGCCTCATCCAATGCACATGAGTGCAACATGGAAGTATATCTAAAAGGAAGGCAGTTTTGATCCTAATGCATGACTACCATCTTGGCCTTTTGACCCACTACAGCTTGAGCAACCCATAATTTCATAAATCATAGTTTACAACCAGAGTGACTAAATCCACACATGATAGCGAGTTGAAATGGGAAGAAGATTACAGATTAACAGAGTTGGAAGGAACCTTTTAAGTCGTCCAGTCCAACCCTCCACCCAAGCAGAAGACCCGACACTATTGCTGACAGATGGCAGTCCAGTCTCTTCTTGAAGGCTTCCAGTGATGGAGCTCCCACAACTTGTGAAGGCAACTTCTGTTCCATCGGTTGATTGTTCTCATTGTCACAATTTTTTTCCTTATTTCCAGATTGAATCTCTCCTTATTCAGTTTCCATCCATTAGTTCTGTTAAGGGCATCACATGAAATGTGTCTAGAAAATGTACTTTTGCTGTGTTTTTAAAATGAGAGGAAAGAGGGTCTATGCATTATTTTTTAAAAAAAACAACCCTTACATATTTTTGTGAACTGGATATTATCTCAGAAATTGAACTTAATAAGTTTAAAATATATATATATATATTATTTATTCAAGGCCTTGTCACTCCTTAGGGGAATTTCCACAGCACACTTTTTAGAACATGCTTCAGGGAATCCAGTATTTTTATAAGTAGTCAATCACCATTTCTATGACACAATCAATCAGTCAGAATAGGAAGGAACTTTTGAGGTTTTCTAATTCAACTCTCTGCTCAAGCAGGAGTCCAAACACAATTTTAGACAAGTAGCTTCTTCAAAACCTCCAGTAATGGAGCCTCCACAACTTCTGAAGGCCAGCTGTTCCACTACTTAATTGTCCTCACCATTAGGAAGTTTTTACTTAATTCCAGGTTGCTTCTCTCCTTGATTAGTTTTCATCCATTGTTTCTTGTTCTGCCTTCTGGTGCTTTGGCAAATAAGTAGACTTCCTCTTGTTTGTGGCAGCCCCTCAAATATTGGAATACTGCTATTAAATCTATTATGCTATTATGACTAGTGTCATCACTAGTCCTTCTTTTCTCTAGACTAGTCAAACCCAAATCCTTCAAAAGTGAATCTTTTTTTTTAATTTTTGAACTGAGTAGTTCTGAATTCCTTCTGATCCTGTTTCAGAATATGTTAACATAAAGAAGGTTGATGGTGAGGATAATGAAGGTGTCAGGATCTAAAAATACTGAGCACAGTTTGTTCAAACCATCTACATCTCCAAAACAAATAAATATCCAACCACTCCTAATAGGTAAGAGGAGGCTCTGATATTTCTTGGAAATGTTTTTGTACTGTCTTTTTGTTTACTTGCTTGTTATTGTGTTTTCCATAAAGGCTCACACAGAACACAGGATGTACAAATAAAAAGAAACAGAAACAGATAATTGTTAAGGTGAAATAATTCTGCCCTTCAAACAGGCATGAATATGAACCTTTTTAGAAAAGCACAATCTGCTGTCTTACAGTTGCAGGGGCTTTTAACTAGATGCTGTCATTTTCTGAGTAAATTTAAGGCAGTGGCCTTATCCTTTTCCCCAAGCTGTTTATCCAAAGGAAAAAAACCAAACCAACAAACCTCCATTAATGCTGTTCTTTGCCAGTACAGATGTGAATTGCTCTAAACTGTAATTTCAGTTCAGTTGCCATTTTCAGTGGGCAAAAAATAAGAGGAATGAATTTATGCCGCATTCCAAATCTAAATGATAACTTTCCCTGAACACAATGTGGAGAGGTTGTTGTTGTTGTTGTTGTGTGGAGGCTCAAAAGAAGGATTCAGAGGCTGAAAATGGGGCACACAGAGGCAGCAATAGGCTATGGCAATCTTTGCAGCCTGAAACAGCTTATGGTTGGAGTCCAATGACCAACAATCAGCTGCTTGTGCTAATCAGGTTGTGCTGAAGCTGAAACTGAAACAGGCGGTTTGCTGCAAGGAGACAAATTGCTGGGAGGTAGAGGCAGGTTTTTTCCCTTGTTTGATTACTGCACGTTTGCATGCAGAACGTGCAATTGGTGTGAGCGCCTGCAAAGTGTGTGCACATGCACGAAATAAGTTCCAAAGCAAGCTCCAAACCATTGGAAAAAAAATCTAAATGATAACTTTTCTTAAACACAATGTGGAGAGGTTGTTGTTGTTGTTCAGTCGCTAAGTTGTGGCCGAGTCTTTGCAACTACATAGACCACAGCACCCCAGCACCCTGTTTTCCTCCACTGTTTCTAGGATTTTGCTCAAATTTTTATTCATTGTCTCAATGACCCTATCTAAGCATCTCATCCTCTCCTTTTGTATTCTTTCTTTCCCAGTATCATTGTCTTCTCCAGTGAGTCCTCTCGTCTCCTTAGGTGGGCAAAGTATTTGAGCTTCAGCTTCAGGATCTGTCCTTCCAAAGAACAGTCACAGTTGATTTCCTTTAGGATTGACTGATTGGATCTCCTTNCTTCCAAAGAACAGTCACAGTTGATTTCCTTTAGGATTGACTGATTGGATCTCCTTGCAGTCCAAGGGACTCTCAAGAATCTTCTTCTCCAGCACCACAATTCAAAAGCATCAATTCTTCAGCACTCAGACTTCCTTATGGTCCAACTCTTACAGCCATTGTGGGGAGATCACATTCACACAACCCACTAAGCTTACTTCTATATTTTTCTATCAGATGCTTTCACAAAACACACAGTGAGCATGCTTTAAAATAGAAGTGTCCAACTTATGCCTCTGCAGATGTTGTGGTAGGGCAACACAAAGCATTGCCTGATATTGGCAATTCTTCCAAGGGATGCTATGAGTTGTACTTGAGTTATACCTAGTAGACCACAGGTCTGCATTCATTTATGTAGGTGCCCATCTAACATCTGTGACTCTAAATTGCATTTTTTGTCTAGACCAGGAGTCACCAACCTTTTGGACCTCAGGGACCACCAAACTCATAATTTTAAATCTTAAGGACCAGAGACCCTGGGAAAATCCCCAAAAAAGTCTGCAGGAAAATTCCCCACTTCATTTTCCTACCGATTGATCGCTCTTTATTTGGGATTGCAGGATACTATCTCCAGCTCCGACCTCAGTGGGGGGGGGGGGAGAGATAGACTTTTGGCTTCATGCAAGGAAAGCAGCAGAAGCAGCAGAAGTCTTTCTTTCTCTCCCCCAAACTCTGCCAGAAATGAGTCTTTATGAGACTTGTCACACTGGCTCGGCCTCTTGGAGCAGGAGGCCTTGCAGGGTCCCAAAGACTCATTTCTGGTGTAGTTTGGGGGAAAGAAAGAAAGGCTTTTGTTGTTTTCCTTGCATGCAACCAAAAGCAGAAGAAGAAAGAAGTAGAAAGAAGCAGCCTGGTGGCCAGGCGAGGCACATGAGGCAAGTGGGGCAAGTTCCCCCCTCAGCTCTTCCCCCGTCCCCTCACTACCTCATGTTGTTCACAGTGCAAGCAACACAAGACTTGTGTTTCCATGCAGCCTGGATTAATTCCTTTGGGGTGACATTTCTCTGTGGACCAACAAAATTTTCCCATGGACCACCAGTGGTCCCTGGCCCACTGGTTGGTGACCACTCACTGAATCCTTCAGAACTGCAAGTCATGAAATATTTATTTTAAGCCACTCTCAAACATGATCTTTCATTCCTTGGTACCACATTGTCTGGAGAGGAATATGGGGAAGGGATGTTTAAGCCAAAAAAAGAATCACTGACTTTTAATTGATATCCAACTCCCCCCAAAACTTCCAATAGCACATACCTCATGCAGTTTTTGCCATCGCACAACACAACATTTCTAATGTGTTGGTTGCAACCCTTCATCACCCCTCCAAACAATAGCCAACACAGATAGTCCTTGACTTATGATCAAAACTGAGTCCAAAATTTCTGTTGCAAAGCAAAACATTTATCAGGTGAGTTTTAGCCCATCTTACAACCTTCCTTGCCACCAGTGTTAAGTGAATCACTGTAGTTTTAAAAAATAGTAACATGGTTATTAAATAAATCTGGCTTCCCCATGGATTTATCAGAAGATCGCAAAAGGGGATTACATGACCCCAGGACATTGCAACTGTCATAAATATGAGTCAGTCGCCAAGCATCTGAATTGTGATCATGTGATTATGGGGATGCTTGCAACCATTGTTAAGTGTGAAAAATGATCATAAGTCATTTTTTTCAGCGTCTTTGTAACTTTGGCCATGAAATGAACTGTTCCACATTGAGGGTTACCTGTGTTCTTTGGTTTGGTGGTAAATTATGGGTGCTATCACCCAAATCTTTGCAGGGCAGCACATCAGAAAAGTTCAATGTATTGCTTACCCTGGCTCTGAAGTTCTAGCTTAAATGAGATGCTGAGGAGGGCTTGCATTGAAGGCAAGATGCTCCACTGGTTAATTGTCTTCACTGTTAGGAAGTTTCTCATTAATTCCAGGTTGCTTCTCTCCTTGATTAGTTTCCAACAATTGTTTCTTGTCTCACCTTCTGGTGCTTTTGAAAATAAGTTGTCCCCTTCTTTTTTTGTGGCAGCCTCTCAAATCCTGGAATGCTGCCATCATGTCACCCCTAATTCTTCTTTTCCTTAGGTTTAAGTTTCAGGATCTCTTTTTTCCACAGCATCCATGCCACTCTATGTCTTCTGGAAGAATGTTTAAAACATATAGAGTGGCATGAAAGATTATATTATTATTCAAAAAAAAAAGAGATAAAGTACTGTAAATGATAAATAGCTCAACAAAAGCTAATATGCCACCTTGTATCAAAGAAATCCTTCACACTTAATAAGGTTGCCGTATTTGAGTAATCTAAGAATCACAAAGTAATCAGGCAATAGATGTTTTTCTGGAAATTATTTTGAGCCAAGCTTTCAAGAATAGTTCCAATTGTGGATGTTAAAAAGCTACTATTTATTATCTTTTGATTCATTCCTTGTTACTTTAAGCCCTTGGTTATTTGAAGAATTTTGCTTATATTGTCATGAAAGAGCTGAATAGCCATAAATCTTCCAAGCTTTTCTAATAGTAGACTTTCAAGGAATCTTAAAGGCCTTGAAAGGTTTAGGGAAAGAAATGCATTTTAAAATACCTCAGAAAAAAAAAAATCTAGATATTCCTTCTGTCATGACCTTAACTTTTTGGGGGGGGGGGGGCAANGGGGGGGGGGGGGCAAAATTCATCCATTTAGTGTTTTAATTATTCTAATGAACAAATTATCATTTATTTATTCATTTTAGTCTTTATTATTTTTTATACATACCTCAAGGAGGCAAGCACACCCAATACTCCTCCCTCCTCCTACTTTCGTCACAACAACAACCTTGTGAGGTGAGTTAGGCTGATCACCCAGTTGGCTTCATGCCTAAGGCAGGACAAGAATTCACCATCTCCTGGAGATTGACCCAAAATTACCCAGCCAGCTTTCATGCTGAAGGTGAAACTAAAACTCCCAGTCTCCTGTTGATTGTTTTAAAGTCACCCAGGTGGCTTTTGTGCCTAAGGTAGTATCAGAAATCATAATCTGTTTTCTAGCCTGGAACCTTCACCACATTACTGTTCTAATTCATTTTCCTTTTGGTAATGTATGCCCATCAACTCTGGAACTGATTAACAGTTTAAAGTATGCTATGAAAATGTTGCTCAGTGCTTTAGTGACGATAAATGTAAAGCAAAGACAAGTATTGCCATAAAAAGGTCAAGGTGCATTTAAGTAAAGCTTTGCTCCTCGTGATTGCTTTCATGCTTCTTTGAAGTTTTTTATCTAATCTTTAGATCTGGAATTATCCTGGTAGTCTCCTATCCAAGAATGTTCCTATCTTGACCCAAATCAGTTAAGATGCTGCTATTTGCCAAAACTTGACAATTGGTGTAGTCTAAGAGACAGCAAGTAACATGGACCAGTCAGCAGAATTATAATAATGATAATGAACTGGGAATAAATCCTATCCAAGATTTCACAGTTTTTTTGCATTGCTTACAGAAATGAATTATTTGCATCCACTTTCAAGCTAAGTTACTGATGTGGGTCATGTGCCAAACTAAGCCAGAACGTGGTTTGTATATAATTGAATAAATGTGAGATGCATTTCCATCTGTTGTGATTTGTAAATAATTTATGGCTTGGTTTGACCACAAGAAATCATCAAACCATAGCCCTTCATTTCAATTTGGAAGAGGTAGAATGCAAGTGAAATACTGGAAACTTGATATTTTGAGGGATTAAAAAAGAACACCACAATCTTGAAGGTGTACATTCCAGAAATCATGGGACTAAAACCTTATCTAAGCTTATAAAACTATGGTTTGTTCACCCTGGTATGATTCAACAATGAAAATGTGATTATAAAGAAAAAAAGAGGAAATAATAATTCTAAATTGGGTTAGTCTCAGCCTGCTTCTTGCCCATGGCTGTATCATAAAGCAGGAGCTGCTTCATATTCTGCTCTTCGTCATTTGATGCTTGCATTACCAGAGTAGACGGTAACTGATTCTTAGTTTTGTTCGTGGTCAATGTGTCGTAAGATAGGGGTGCATGTGTGGGTGTTTGTGTCTGTGAGTATAGAAAAAGAGAGAGATTTCCTTATTAATAGTGAAACATGAAGTAGAAAGTGGGCTTGGCTGACCCAAAGAGGAAATAAAATATATTCCATCCAGTCTGTAGACAAAAAGACATATACACCCTAATTTATGGGGAGATGATAGGTAGATAGATAGAAGGATGGATGAATGGATGGATGAAAAGATATAGCTAGCTAGATAGCTAAATAACTAGATAGATGGCTAGATAGATAGGTAGGTAGGTGGGTAGGTAGGTAGGTAGGTAGGTAAGGCAGGCAGGCAGGCAGATGGATGGACAGACAGACAAATGATAGAGATGATGTATGGATGGATGGATGGGAAGATATAGCTAGCTACATAGTTAGATAGTTAGATTAGATGGATGGGAGGAAGGATGGATGGATGGATGAGTAGGTAGGTAGGTAGGCAGGCAGGGAAGGAGGCAAGTTGGCAGATAGACAGACGGATGGACAGATGGACAGATGTTAAAGATGATTGATGGATGGATGGGAAGATATTGTTGTGGTTCGCTAGCAGCAGATGCAAACAACTGAGGTCTTGGAGAGTGAGGACTCAGATGAGGGACCTGCGTGTGAGGCAGGGGTGGGGCCAGGACCATCAGGGAGTGGAATGATGCCTTTGGAGATTGTGGAGGCTGGCAGCAGTGATGAAGAGGTCCCTGAGGAGCCTGTGCCCTGCGTGCACGCACACTCAAAGGAAAGAGCAGCTGCAGCAGGACTGGTGATTCAGGAGTAAGGCTGCAAGGTAATGGCCCCTCCCTGAGGAGATAAAAGCCAGCTGAGAAGCCACATTTATTTGCAGGAAGCAAAGAAATTTTTGCACTCAAGCCTGGTGGACGTTCAGAATATCTTGGTTGGTGTTTGGAGACTGTTTGAAATATTTCTTAGAAACTTTATCTAGTGTTCTTGGCAGCCTTGCACAACCTTGGCAAGGCTCATTCTTATCAGAGACAATTAGTTTGAAACAGCCTTTTCACCATGAAGGAACGGAATTCATAAAGAATCATTAAAAGATTTTGCTGTTACCTCTGTTTCGTATCTGTTTCCTTGGAACAAGGTTTGGGTCAGAACAGATATCTAGATAACTAGAAAGATGGCTAGCTAGCAAACTAGATTAGATGGATGGATGGATGGAAGATAGATAGATAGATAGATAGNAGACAGACAGACAGACAGACAGACAGACAGACAGACAGACAGACAGACAGACGGACAGACAGACAGACAGACAGACAGATAGATAGATAGATAGATAGACAGACAGACAGATAATTACAGCATACCAGTAATTTTTTGGCAGACTCCATCATAGAATCCACAGCAGATAATGATGGGATGTAATGTTACTGGGTTTGCTTCCTAACAATCCAGTGAACTCATTTAAAATTCCTCCTCGCACACAAGGGGGAACATTCTTTCAATTCAGTCATCCCACTGTCTCATCCATGCCTATGGAAATATGACACAAGTGTTCTGCATATTAAATAAAGTAGTCAGAACTGAAAAACTACTGCAGCCCTTGCTGTGGTGTGTTATCATTCTTCCGCCTGCTATTTCCAGCCTCCTTGCTCATCTGCCCTGCTTTCCCTTCTTGCCA
Organism: Laticauda laticaudata; assembly: GCA_004320025.1. NCBI lineage: Eukaryota > Metazoa > Chordata > Lepidosauria > Squamata > Elapidae > Laticauda > Laticauda laticaudata. Next base: position 15,893 of record BHFT01026065.1, read on the forward strand.
AGAGCTAAAAGATAAAACATGATTGGCAGCAGCAGCTCCAAGTAAGAATTGCCACTTGCCATGTGAAGCTTCCATCTGCCAAGAGACCATGGGGAAGGGGGTTTGCCCTTTTGAAAATTAAAAGAGATAAAATTATGTGCCTTTGCTTAGTCTGTGCCTTGTTAAGACACAACAAAAATTGAGCGGACAATATCCAGGCAGATGTTCCAACATTTTGACATGCTGTGTTGTTTCTAAATAGTTGCTCTTAAAAAGCCCCTGTCACGCTTTCCTTTTGAGACTATATTTATAAAATGATTCCTGTTATAGATGTAGAAGTTCTAAGATCTACATAAAGTTGACTAGTAATCAGCTCCAATCACCATGCAATCATGTATATTTTCCAGGTGTTCTTACTTGAAAATGAGATTAAGACATGGAGTAATCTAGAAGAGAATTTATTTAGTTCAGGATTGAAAAGTGGAGTCCTTGGTGTTCTCCAAGCTTGGTTTGTTTGTTTGATGATGCAGATGTGTCAGAGTCTGAATCCAAGGAGGAAGATGAATAGCTGACAGGGAGTGGGAGTGTGGCTCCATTGGCTGTGGAGGAAAGTGGGGAAGGGCAAAGTCCGGCTGGGCAGAGCAGGGAAGAGGTAGAGCAAGGGAGAGGGAGTTCAGAAGAAGACCCAGGCCCTCTTCATCCTCGGGCGTGCAGGGAAGAACAGAGAAGAGACCAATGTGAGTTGCATGGCTTACGGGAGAAGAAAGGGCCCTGATTCCCTTCATTAGCCACACCTGAGAAGAGAGTTTAAAAGAGATGCATGCTGAGTGCAGCAGCTGCTGGGAGCTTTTATGAGTTTATCTTGTATTGACTTTGCTTCTCTGTGTTCCTGGCATCTTCCCAACTGTGTTGAGTTATTGCCATGCCTTCATGTCTGGAATTCTTGCTCCTGCCCTGCCTCCTTTTGCCTTGATTGGACTTATAGTTACAGTTTTTGTTAACCATGTTTTGGACTTGATTCTCTGCAGCCAAAGGTTGTTCCTGTGAGAGTTTTTCTCCAGCCAGAAGGTAACCAGGATATTGGGGGCAAAGCTGGAATTAATAAAGGGACTCCTACTGATTATCTGACTGTGTTGCCTTTGTGCTACACCCCTTTGGGTCATCACAAGATGTTTCATTACCTACCTAGGTAATATCAACAGTGTGAATATATTTATTTACCAGTCAGAAGTGAAAATAAAAAAGCTAGGAAGGAAACAAAAAGACTAGAACACATCTTCTCTAGTATCCAATATCCCAAGAAAGGATTAATGCCTGATAAAAAAAAATCAAGCAGAAAATAGTGCCCAAGAAGAAAACCTTGTTTATTTACAATGTCCTTTGCTTAAATGGGGAGCATGGCTCACACTCACTAACACTGATGATGTTAAGCCCATGTCACACTGCACCAACGGATGGAAAGAGGATGTAAAACGGAGAGAAACACTTGCCATCCCATTGGTTAACGCGATTCATTAGTTCTGTATTCAATGCGTCTGTTTTTCACTCTCTATCCATCAGCATCCGTTCAACTGAGGTTCCATCTGCTCAAAAAGTTTTGAGCTGCTAAAAACTTTTTGAGCGGAAAAATGTATCCAACGCATCATTCTGCATCCGCAACGCATACGGGAACGTCCTTCTACATCCATTGTTCATCCATTACGCATCCACTATATCGCTAGGCATCCGCTGTCATCCGTGCAACTCAAATCCGCCCAGCGGAAAACGGATACAGGGAGAAGGAATGGATGCGGAACGGACGTGCAGCGTTAGTAGCATGGACGGAGAAAGGATGAAAGCGGATGCAGCCCGCAAACGAAGCATTTTAAAACGGAAAAAAGGTTCGCAGAGGGACCTATCTCAGATAGTAAGGATGTCTAGAGATGCCTAGAGGATGCAGAAGGACACCTAGGGAAAACCTATACTGCCAATAAAAAGAGGAGCAACATCACTGGATCTCACTTTCAGTTCCAGCAAGCCCTGCTGTGCAGACCTCTGCAGCCTTCATCTCGCTCTTTGCTCTTCCACAGCATCCATTGATGTCCACCATGGATATAACACATTCCTTTTGGAAGCCACCATCGTTCTGCACAGTGCAAAGCCATCTACAGGCTCTTTCAACTGTTCTACGGGAAGAAAGGGGCGGCCAACAAGTGTCTCGGTCTGAAGATGGATCGGAGAAGAGCAGATTACAGACTGTACAACAAAGCTGAATGGTGGAGCTGAGGAACGAAGACCCTATGCATTCCAGAAATTCATGAGGATGCCTCCAGCCATGTTTGGAAGTTGTGGAGAGGCTGAGACCCAGGTTGACCAAGCAGAGCACAACTTCCAGCCCAGCTGGACCCTGGGCTCAAGGTGGCACGACTCTGCGCCACCTCCTCAGGGACCACCTACAGGAGCATGCAGTACGCTGGAGGTGCCACACAACACATCAGCATTGTGGTCAGAGAAGTGTGCAGGCCATCATTGAAGAATACCTGCAGGAGCTCCTCCAGTGTCCTCCACTGAAGAAGGCTGGAAGAAAGTTTGCAGAGCAGTGGTATCAGAAAGTGGAACTTCCCCCACACCATTGAGCTATAATGGAAGCACGTGGCTGCAAAGCTCCAGCAAGTCGGCGGCCACTTATTTCAACTACAAGGGCTTCTTCTGCATCATCTCTCTTTGCCATGGTCGATGCTGACTACAAGTTCATGTACATCGATGCTTCAGGCAATGTGTCAGCTTCAATGCCCAGTATACAATGCCAGTACCTCAAGGAGGGGCTGGAAGCAACCTCATCATGGCTTCCAATTCCAACCCCTGCCCAATGACACGCAAGATGTACCCTACTTCATTGTGGGGATGACGCCTTCCCCTCAGAACCTACCTCATGAAGCCCTACACTCCAGACTCTCACTGTGAAGAGAGGATCTTCAACTGCAGGCTATCCAGGGAAAGGCGGGTGGTGAGAACACCTTTGGCATCCTGGCCAACAGGTTTCCAGGTACTTCTCACCACCAAGCAGCATCACCCAGAGACCGTGAGAAGGCATGGAAGCTTGCTGCTATCCTGCACAATCTCATGCGCACCCGCTACCCAGTGTTGCAGACAGGTTCGTGGACCTCCAACAAGGCAATGGGAATGGAGCCTGGTGAATGGAGGCAAGGGCAAACCTGATAGACACTAAGGATGTGCAAGGCCCCAAACAAAGTTTCACATGAAGGGAAGAAGCAGCTCAACCTCCTGAGACCACTGGTGCAACTCCCCAGCTGGAGCAGTGAGTGGCAAGACAGGATGATAGATGCTTAATGGATGCTTCTTCAGCTTGTCTCATCACACTGAGGAGATTGGCCATGTATGTTGGTGGGCCTACAATGAACAGGGCATTTAAAAAGAAGAGTTGTGTTATGTTATATGTGTGGATGAATGATTACATTATTATTGATAATAAAGGCATAGGTGTGGCACCTGGAGGGTGACCATACAGTCCCATATGCTTGCACTGGAGTTTATCTTTCCCCAAGCTATTACCCATCCCAAAGGTTCCCTGCCCATCCCACAGTTATCCCTGCCATCCCACAGCTATACATCAAAGATATCCTGCATCCCACAGCTATACCCTTGCCAAAGGTCACCTCCACTGCTTTACCCTCCCAAAAATCCCTGCCCATCCCATAAGCTAATTACCCATACCGCAAAAGGTATCCCTCAACATCCCACTGCTATCTTAACCCATCCCACAAGCATGCAAAGGTTAACCATTTCTTAAGTTTCCACCAAGACTTTATTTAATAAAATAAATGAAGCAAGTGTGTGAAGCAAAGATAATCTTTATTAATAACAAGCTGTAAAAGAAAAGGCCCAAGTCAAGTGTCGCAAATAAGTCAACAGGAAGCCACCCAAGTCTCTGGCACTCTTCTTGGTCACTCGGAGGCGTGCCCAGTCTCAGGGGTGAGGGTCCAGGTGCTTTGGAGGTGGCTGCTGCTGGATGCTGGTCTGAGCACCACTGGGGTGCCTGGCCCGAGAGACAACAGGGGACGGTGTGTTGAAAGAAACTCTCAGACAGCTGGCTCAGCCCCGTGATGTTGAGAGCCCTTCTCCATGCATGGTGTGGGTCAGCCCAATACCAATGTCAGAATGTACTGAGGCCGAGCTGGCTTGTGGGGTGGAGGAAGAACAGTGTGTGGGCGTCTGGTCTGCCAGCTGGTGAGGACTGGCGTGGTGGCATCGGTGGCATCACTGCATCGGTGGTGTATGTGTAACTGTGCTGGACTGCGAAGGGCTGCTGTGCTGCTGGACCTCCTGGTAGCGTAGCCTTGTAGGGGGGCTGGGAAGCCTTGGAAGGGCAGTGACATACACTGGGGTGGAGGAGCCTACGTGGACTGGTGGGAGCAGTTCATCTTGGTCTGAGGGTTGGAAGAAGATTGGTTATCCTTCCTTCACACCTGGTACTGGGGTTCCACATGTTCTGAGGGTCTGGTGACATAGTGGATGAGGGCTGCGGTTGGAGGATGGGGCGTTGGTTTGTACCAGCTGAGAGAGGGATTATGGCTGTCCTGATGGTGTCTCTTATCTCCAGCAGGAAGGTGCTCTGCCTCTCCGTTGCCTCTCTGCTTTCTGTGAGGGGAGCTGGGGTGTGATGCGGGGTTGGCTGTGGTGGAAGTGCTGTCTCTTTCTCCCACTGTTCAGGGGGTCCTCCATGACGCTCCACCATGGATAGTACAGCTGTCGGGGGGGATCTCCGTCGTGCAAAGCTCCACAGAACCTGCCTGGACACAGGCGCTGACTCTGCCAGAAGAGGACGGGCTCTCAGCAGCTGCCTGAGAAGAGGTTGTCAGAGGGCTGCTCGCTCAGTGACGATCTCACCCTCCAGGAAGCTGGCACTTGCGCATCACATAGGTGTCTCTGTCCGTCAGCTTGACCGCGGCTGGCCATATTTACTGAGGTCAGCTTCCCGTACCACGGTGTTTGCATGTGTTCCACCAGCTGAGGAGCAACCTCGAAAGTGTACCCAGGCTCTCCACCTTCGTCTCTCAAAAAGCCAGAAGCCCCCCCTCTCCTTTTGGTGTGTTGCAATAGAGCCTTGTGCCTTCCGCATAGATCTCGTTCTCCCTCAGCCCACTCAGGCACCTCCTCCTCTGTTCTTTCTATGTGGTAAGCCTCCTCTCCCTGTTAATGCGTCTGCCTCTTCCTCTTTGGAGGACCTATGGGCCTCAAGAGGGCTTTCGAGTTTGTAGGGCTGCTCCTCCACAAGCAAGCAGCAAGCAGCAGCACAACAACGAAGTAGCAGCAAGAACAGGACCAGCAGGACCACAGCGAGCAGCAGCGCACCAGCCGCACCAGCAGTACCAGGAGCAGGACCAAGGAGCACGCAGAGACCAGGAGCACCAGCAGGACCAGCCAGGACCAGGAGCAGCGCCAGCAAGAGTAGCACAGCAGAAGCACCACCCACACAGAAGCACGCATCAGCAAGAAGCACCACCACCAGAACAGCATCAGCAGAGTAGCACCGCAGAAGCACCACCTCCAAGCGAGCAGCATCAACAAGAAAGCACCAACCTCCAGAAGGCCGCATCAGCAGAAAAGTCCCAGCAAACAGAAGATCGAACCCGGGAGCAGAACCCAGCCAGAAAAGCAGAAGTCGGCCAGGGGGGGGAGGGTGGCGCACTGTCGCCTCTCTGTCAGGCTGGCAAGCAGATGGCAGAGAGCTGTGTCGGAAGCACGGTCTTTCTCTGAAAGGTGACCTGCTTGGAGCTGCTTCCCTTTAACTCGCGTGGCTGGATGCAATGCATCCTCCCTGATGCGCAGTGAACTTACGGCTCCGCTAGGCATCTGCTAGGCTTCCGCTCTGCATCTGCTTCATCCGCTGGCATCCGCTGTGCATCTGCTTCATCGCTCGGCGTGCGCTCTGCATCCGCTCTTTCCGTTCTGCATCCATTTTGCTGTGCTCCCCCGAAGCGCTTGCGATGTGCATCCACTCTCATCCACTTCCGATCCGCTAGGCTTCCGTGGAGCATCCGCTTTCCTCCACCCTTGTTCCTCCCCCGTCCATTCCTCCGTGTTTGTCGTCTGGTTTTGGCAAATTTTTGCCCTCTTTTGAGAGCAGATACACTGGATGGGAACACTTTTTCTCGTCCGCTGTGTCCTTTTTACTAACGTTTTGCATCCGTCGGCCAGTGTGACAGGGCCTTTACCTGGTTGGATAATGAAAAGTCTACAAGCAAAAAACCAAGTTCAAGAGAACACCAAGGACTGCATGGAATAATCTAGTTCTAGGTTATGTTTATACAGGATGTTGTAGGAGATGACCAGATTGAGCCTGAGAGAAGGGTCAAACGTGTCATAAGTCATGAATCCCTTCATGCCCACAAGAGATGTAAGTCAAGCCCACCTTGAATGCCTCTCTTATCTTTCTCGCATTTCTCTTAATGGCCAATTGGCCAGATTCTTGTAGAGAGCTTAAGCTTGCAATAAATCTTGACACTCATTTGAGCTGTCTGAATCTCCTGATTTCCTGAGTGCTTGAGAGGTGTCTCAGGAAGTGCCTCTCATGTTACTGCTATTTAATATCTCCCTGAAACCACTGGGTGAGATCATTTGTCAACATGGAATACAGTGACATTCTTTGTCAGCCTGAAGCTGACCTAACTGAAGCCATCTTGACAGCTTCAGTGTTGCCACACTGGAGCTGAGGGATAGGGAGGGGGGATTTTCGATAGCTGGGATTTTGTAGCCAAAACAAAATACTTTCTCCTGGGAACCAAGGACATTCTCACACCTGCTCAAAGGAAGGTGGAGTGATGTCACCAGGCAACCAGACAACGCCATGATTGGATCATGTGGTTGATTGTTTTGAAAAAGTGACAAACTTTTACTCTTAATTAGGTGAAAATCATGGGAAACTTCAGAGTCAGTTTTCACCAGATCTGTGCCAGTAGGATATATCCAATAAAGCTATTCTTTAAGGAATTTATCTGCCTCAGAGCTTTGCTTGCTATGGGTTATTTTGTTTAGAATATAATGCTTTATAAATTTTGTGTAATAGTATGTAGGAATGACCTATAGACAGAAGAAACAAAATGTAGGAAACAGTTTGATAAAAGGCAGCTGAGCCTGGAGCTGGAATGTGGGTGGGCAAGAGACTTAGAACCGACTCTCCATAGTTTCTTGAGCTGTGAAGAAGGCAGAGGGAGAGATAAACTTTCAGATTTGCAAGATTCACTTAATGTAGCTTTACAATAAAGTAGAATTAGCTCATCTGGTGGTGTTTCATGTATGGTATATCTTGTAAGGCTGACATAAATCTCACCTAAAGAATACCTAAAGTAAACTTTATGGTGTTTTATGTCAGCACAAGAAACATTAGCACTAAGAAAAAAGACAGGAGTGGTTGTATGCACGAGCGCTACCATCATCTGTTGTGTTGGATGTGACATGTTTACAAGGTTCTACTTATGTTTCTTTGTAATCAGGATGCTGAGGAAAGCAGAACTCTTGGTTTTTCAGAGAGACTTTCAATTCTGTTTAGCCATAATCCTCTACCAACTTTCCAGTTTAACACAGGGTGGTTGGGGAAACTGGTTGGCGATGATCGGCCAATTGCTCTTATTAGAATAGCAGAATACAGAGGTGGACTCAGGACCAATTTTCAAGGTGACTAGGAAATCTGCAAATCATTTATTGTCCATCTGAAGTACATAAGAAGAATCATGTTGGAATAGATCAAAGATCAATCTAGTCCTGTTCCTCACAGTGAACAAACAATGCTTCCAGGAAACTTTATGTAAAGGTTTTCTAGAAGCATTGTGAGGTCACTTTGATCTACAGTACTTCATCATTGACATTGCTTATACTTACACAAAGAATTCTGAGTTCCTATTTCGACTAACCATGATTTCATCTAAAATGCATTTATCTTTCACCTCTTCACAATTAAGCACCATCATTATACACTGTTAGCAGCAATGAACTGCAAAGAAAGATTAATTACGAGAATATGAGCTTTTGCACCAAAAAAAGAAGTATTTTGTCTTCCCCGTTCATGTTCAGTGCATGAAGTTAGAACTATTTAAACTTATTTGTGAAAGCAGAGAAAGGTCAAGGGTGTTCATTAAGAAAGAATTTGCATGAGCAACCACAATAATTTTAAATCAAGAACTATGCAGAAAAAGAAATTTGATGAAAATCTAACTTCAGTAAAAATATGTAGTTTCCATTTTCTGCTCAATGCCATTTTATAATAAAATACATGTAATAAAATAAAGAGGAAGAGGAAAGGATAGCTGGAATTTTTTTAAATTGAACTAATGCATAAAGGTTACATAAAGATGTTGTTTAGGTAGGTAATGTTTTCTATAATAATATATTCTCTTAAATTTCCCCACAATATTAAAAGTAACATCTTGTTTTATTTATTTGCCATCTTTATTACTTTTACAAATAATTTAAGGCAACAAACATATCCAACACCCCTTCCTCCTTCTTTTCTCCCCGCCATGGCAATTCTATGAGGTGGGTTTGGGAGAGAGGGGGGAGAGGGAAGGAGGGAGAAAGAAAGGGATTGATGTGTTAATATCTTCTGAGACATACAGCGATATTAATTGTACCCTATGATTATCATTGTACCTTATGATTCTTGACGATTGTATTTTTTCTTTTTATGTACATTGAGAGTATATGCACCCAGACAAATTCCTTGTGTGTCTAATCACACTTAGCCAATAAAAAATTAAGGGAGGGGTGGAGGGAGGAGAGAGAGAGAGAGAGACTGTAAAGTCACCAATCTGGCATTTATGGGTTGAGACAGGACTAGAACTCCCAATCTCCCACTTTCCAGCCTGATGCCTTAACCACAAGACCAAATTGACTGCAATACATTCAGTCCACAGTGATAATATGAACCTATCTGCATTGTTTTCTTGGCAATAATGCAGACGTGGCTTGTGATTACTTCTTTTTAGAAGGGGTGCATTTTTTTTTAAATCCTTGTCTCGTTATTCCATGAGTGTTCCTGCAATTCTCCCATTCATTTTGTCCATTGGTCTGACCCTACTTTCTTTTTCAAGGTCACCTTGGTCCTGCTGTCTGGTGTATCTTCCAAAATATTATTATCAGAAAAACTTTTTTTTTTCATACTTCCCCCCCCCCAAAAAAAGACCATAATGATTGCTTTTGTCATCCTTGCCATATTTTTTGGATGGTGAATTGGCCATTATTAGTTGCCTTACTTCTTGAAAAACAGACTTCAAAGAATAGAGGTTTTCTAGCAGCCTTCAATAAGAGTGTGTAATTTATTATGAAAGCATTTCTAGTGTGCTACAACAAAGGAAATCAATATTTGAGCCACTGTCTGTTATTCCTTGCTAATATTGGATCCATTGCCTTTGTTGCAAGCAACCCTAAGTTGCTCTAACTTCATGTACCACACATGTTCTTTGTAAACAGCATAGTGAAGGGTGAGAAATGATTAGTAATCTATCAAAGGAAGAGGAAAATGATAGCACTGGAACTGAGGGACTCTTTTTATTGAAAGCAATCTAATTTTTTCAGTTCTTTGAAGTCGCAGCTATTTCAAAACTTCAGCCTGACAATACTCTTGGTAAGTATTAGTATAGGCATAGATTTCAACCTTTCTAAGCTGACAGCTTTGAGGTTAGTTTTCAACAATGGGAATAATGAAACACATGTTAAAGGAACATCCCACATAATGATATTATGTTTTTCTCGGCATTGCAGAATGCATCTACAGGTGGTCCTTGTCTTATGACCAGAATTGGGGCAAGAATTTCCATTAACAAGCAAGGCAATTGTTAATTGTTTAAAGTGAGTCAGGCTTGATTTTATGACCTTCCTTGCCACAATTATTAAACAAATTGCTGCAGTGGTTATGTCATTAAGATACCACTATCTTGTTACAACTGTTTAAACTCCTCCCCCTCCTCCTCCTCCTTCTCTTCTTCTTCTTCTTCCTCCTCTTCCTCTTCCCCATCCCCTTCCCCTTTTCTTTCTCCTCTTCCCTCTCCTCCTCTTCCTCCTCCTCAACCACAACAATTCAAAATATGCTATAGCACCTAAGAGATGTGTATTACTCGGCATTTTTCTCAGCTTCAAAAAAAAACCTGATAACACTGATTGATTAAAACCAGTGCCATGCAGAAATGATCATGGAGAAGCCCCCCTTGCTCACTGTTGCATTAATCCAGCCTTGTTATTCACACCATCATTAATAAAGCTTAGAAGGTCTCGAGCATTCTTCTTCACATTTAATGTTAAAACTGTTACACTGAACAGCAATTATTAAGTCTTAATATTTCAGTTGAACCTAAGTTATTGATCTTTGGAAGAAGGAGCTAATGCATTAAAAATAGGCTGTGTTTTATATCAAGGTTGCTTTTTAAATCAGATTTCTGTTGAGAGTTTAATCAAAATTAAACTTACTAGTTATTAAACATTTTACAAAGATTTTTGATTGTTTGATATTTCCTTTTTCTAGATGTGTGAGACATTAACCTTTAAAAAAATCTGTCTCAACCAAATGTGTTAGCAGTAATGCTTAACCAAAAGTTTAAATGGAGCTATGCATTGGCTTGTGTTGAAGCTACAATATGGGATGAATGGAAAAATATAGGATAAATTTCTATCAGCAAAAATGGGAAGAATACCTTTAATCTAGTAGATCCATCCTTGGGCAAGGTGATTATCCAGATACTGCATGTATTGAAATCTAGGGATGGGATGAGAAGTCTATTGACCAACTGGAAATAATTCAATATAACTGTATAAGGAAGATCTTGGGCTTCCCCAAGAGGTTATTTAAGGATTGAGATTAGGAAACTTTCTATCATCTTTAGAATACATTTTGCATTGTTGAAGCACCATAAGAAACTAGAAAGCCTATAAAAATCTGTCTTGTCAAACTCTGCTTGTCTTGTCTCTTAAACCCTGGAACTTGTTCAAGAGAGGGGAGACATTTTGGTTTCTTATTCTTAAGTTTCCTCTTTTTAGCATGGTTGTTTTAGGAGGCCACTTGTAATCTGGGTAAATTCTGAAATGATGCATTAAACTAAAACTTCATTGGGATTTTAGAACTGGGATGGGTCAAGTGAGTAGGTGTATTATTGCAACTCTAAGTCGTAGCATATAATTACAATAAAAATACAAGAAATCAAGAGTACAATAGTAAGATTTGCAAAATGAAATAAAAAGAGTATTAGACATAAGAAGCTTAAAAGAAGTTAAAGACAGTGTGACAACCAAAAACATAAGTATTTATTTCTAAATTTTGCAGAGCAAAAGTAGCAACCTGCTTGCTCATAGTTGGAAACATGTTGGAAAGAAGATAGTTCAACTATTCAAGATCTGAGTCCTTGAGGTCACCTATCATCAATAGTGTAGCCCTAATTTTATTGCAAAGAAGGCAGTGGAAGACATAATTAATAATGACCTCCACTTGACCAACACCATAAAGACAAATATATATATATATATATATATGTGTGTGTGTGTGTGTGTGTGTGTGTGTGTGTGTGTGTGTTTTTACNTGTTTTTACCCGAAGGAAGCTGAACAGCACACACACACACACACACACACACACACACATATAAAATCTATATTTTATAGAATCTATATTTTATATAATATATATGTAAAATATATATAAAATCATATGTAAAGGGTTTTCTTTTAACTTTAATGCTACACAAAGTACCTATCTATTGAAATAAAATTCAATTTTCTCAGTTACATATTCCAGAACACTAACTAAAACCTGCTACACAGAGTATTAGGGATAATTTACTGCAAAAATAAGACCTATTAGAAAATACATACAAAAATATTTGGATTTTTAATGGATCACATCAAAAATTAAAATGTATTTAATTTAATTTATCTTTCTATTACAAATAAATATTTAAGAAAATGCCCCCTTAACAACATATAATTTATGAACAACTGCTGCAGTTATTTCAAGGGTACAGAATGACACTTTTTTCCTACAATCAAAAAAGTCTATTAAAAATCATCATTAATGGAATGGGCTAAGACAAATATTAATAAGGCTAATCTTATAAAATATTTCATTCCCCATATGCTGAATAAAGAGAGATTATTTCACAGCATGTATCTTTCGATCAGTCAAAGGGTGGTAGGGTGTTTGGGGTTTTTTTTGTTTTTTTTTTTCGCATTTTTCTCAGCAGTTAGAATTCAATTAAAAATATCTATTAAGATCAGATTTCCAGAGGACATTATCTGATAGTACTTCATTTAATGAAACATACTTTGGAATCTCCAGGCTGAATGTTTTTACAAAATTAATGACTTTCATAAAAAAGTAAAACTAATAAACCCAGGAGATTAGCTGAATAGCACTTGCTAAGTAGCACATTTTTATATGCTAGCATAAAATCGGACTAGGGTGGGGGTAAGTATATGAGTCACAAGTTTCAGAAAGCATATTTCAGTATAAGATACTGTAAAATATTTACAATTATGTAGGATGTTGCTAATATTAAATCATTCAATCAAACATAAACTTAACTCAGGGAAAGCTTTACTTTTATTGCTATAGAAAATAAGGAAGATGACCTTGTCAGAGATATGTAGCTTTATCAAGGCAAAAGGGGCTGAAGCACTTTTGAAATCCAGAATGAGGGAACACTTGGAAATGACTCTAGCAATAGCTATAGCTTTTAGAAGGGGTGCAATGGACTAGAGGTGGAGCTCTCACCTCACAATCAGGAGGCTGTGAATTCAATCCTAGGTAGAGGCAGATATTTCTCTCTCTGGGCACACTGAGAGTATATCTGCTGGATAAAACTCTTCATTGGCAACAGGAAGGGCATCTGGCCATTAAAACACTCTGCTAGCTCCATTCAGTTGCCCAGAGTCCACCCTTCAAGGGACTATGGGGTCATTAAAAGATGATGATGATGAATAGCTGTAGCATTTAGCTTATATACTACCCCATAATGTTTTATTGCATCCACTGAGCAGTTTACAATAGAGAAGCATTATTTGCATATTGCCCTCAACAATCTAGGTCCTCATTTTATTGTCCTCAGAAGGATGGAAGACTGAAGTCAACCTTAAAGCGCCATAAGGATCAAACTCCAGGCTGTGGGCAGAGTTAGCCTGTAGTACTGCATTCTAACCATTGTGCCAAAAACCTACTTCCTTAATTTACTGAAGTATAAGAAGGAGGAGACGCTACAGTAGAATCAGACTTGCAAAATTCTGCTATTAGAGCTAATCTCAACAAAAGTAGTTTTTGCCCTGCTAGAGAATTGGTTTCCTGGACTAGTCTAACCAGTGGCTCTGACAATTACTTGTTATCTACTTTAAAAATTGAACAAACCTTCCTATTGATTTATCTTGCAAATTTTATTTTGCAGAAGAATCACTGGGATGCAAGCATAATATAAATTTAATAACAATTTTTACAATGATTAGAGCTTCCGTGAATTGGATCAGATTTTACTTTAATTTAATTTTGCAAAAGGCAACAAATACTAGCCAAACTTCATTTGTTTTCTATCCATTGCACTGCTTTCTGTTCCAAAGGGAATTTGTGATAGAATTCTTTTTCTTTTCAATAATTAAAGAATGAAAAATTATTCATTGCATGATTTCTCCCATCCATAAAATGGTAGATAAACTAGAATTAGCATAATTTGGTAATGCCTAGGACATTATAATAATTCTGGAACCCTGCTATCTTCTTAAATAACATAATCATATTAACATGTCTGACATTACAAAATTCTTTTATACAATAGTTGTATTCCCAGCATTTTTTTGGACCTAAAACATTTTTTTTTGAAATAGAATGCTCTGACTTGAAATCATTGCTTTTACTTTTTGCTTTCATTCTCTTTGCCCCATTTCCAATTTGCTTTTTTGAGCTCTGGAAAGTTAAAGAATTCCTCATTTTCTCCCAGGCTGACCTATACTGAAAATATTCTATACTCTGTTTGGGATAGGTAGCAACATAAATTACCAACTCCATAAACAGCTATTATTGTACAAGAGTCATTCAATTTGCTGCCAAATATAAATTGCATAACCCTTCATTCAACTCTTCATTTGAATATAACAGAAAGCCAGTCAGAGGCAGAAGAAAAGCACCTGATCTGAATGTATGAGTAGAAATGCTATACTCAGATATGAACCTTATTAAAAACTCTTGGTTTCCAAGGCTTGATTGGTACAGTTTTCAGGCTATTTCAATAGCAGGGCCTCTCATTTAAATTATGCATCTAGAATAATAACAGAGCAAGAGAGAGTGCTAAACTCGGCTCTATAAGCAAATGCAATTTTTTTCACTCAATCTAATATTTAAAACAGTGATTTGTAAATCAAAAGGTCATGATTTCCATTACAAGCTCTTCAGATGAGATAATAGGCAAGAAACCATGAAGATTTGAAAGGCAGCTAGAAGAGCAGAGGAAACAAAACATTGAAATGTCAATACCAAAGCAACAATGCAGATTTCTCTGGCTAAGTATCTCCAGTGATTCTGTTATAGTCCCTGCAAAAATTCATGATGTCATAAATTATTTTTGCATAGCTGTTAAGAGAACTGGATGTGTTCAGTTGCATTTATGCATATATATCATGCTGTTTGCTTTGTGGGTAAGCCACATTGCACAAACTATGAGGCTGAGAGGAGCAGAAAGTCCTAAACAAAAGAAACAGAAGACAGTAAACTGAATCTAGTTTATACCATCCCCATTCATTATACTTTTTAATGTTTTTCATTTTTCTACAGCGATGACTTACTTTGTGACATCATGTGTAATTAATGAGGCTTGCCTCCAGAAGTTGTGAATGCTCCATCACTGGAGGTTTTTAAGAAGGGATTGGACAGCCATTTGTCTAGAATGGTATAGGATCTCCTGTATGAGTTGGAGATTGGACCAAAAGACCTCCAAGTTCCCTTCTGTTATTCTGTTACTTCTGCATGCAGCTTCCATTCCTTCTTGATCCTTTCTTTTGTTATTTTTCCACATAGGTCTTAAGGAATGGAATGGAATGGAATGGAATGGAATAGGTTAGAATAGAATAGAATAGAATAGAATAGAATAGAATAGAATAGAATAGAATACTACAGGCAGTTCTGGTCATCCCAATATTAAAAAAAATGCTGAGATTCTGCAGAGAAGAGCAACAAGATTAGGAGGCGGGAGGAGAACACATACGAAGAAGGGTTAGAGGAATTGGGTATGTCTAATCTAATGAGAAAAAGGACGAGGGGAGACAAATAGCACTGTTTCAATATTTGAGGAACTCCTATAAAGACAAGGGGGTCAAACTATTTTCCAAAGCACCAAAATATAAGAAACAATGGATGGAAACTAACAAGGACAGAAGCAACCTAGAGCTAAAGAGAAATGCCCTGACAGTGAGAACAATTAATTAATGGAAAAGGTTGCCTCCAGAAGTTGTGGGTGCACCATTAGTGGAGGTTTTCAATAAGAGATTGGACAACCATTTGTCTGAAATGGTATTGGGTCTCCTGCTTGAGCAAGGGGTTGGACTAGAAGACCTCCAAGGCCCCTTCCAACTATATTATTCTATGTTTTTAAAAGCGGAGGAAAAAAGCAGTGTACAAAATCTGTGCTTGTTAAAGTATTATCCGAAAATTCAATTCAATTGATTGAAATAAAATTTTTATATATTATATTAATAAAACAAATCAAACTTTTTAAAAATTCAAACATATAGCAGTGATTGCACAGGGTTCAAAATCTACAAGGAGGGCACCAAAGGCAAGATTTAAAGGGCAAGGTCTGTATCTACACACCATCTGATAAATCCATTTCTAGGGATGCCATTGTAACAGTGCAAATCCAAAAAAATTAATAAAGAACAGGAACAAAACCTAGAATGGACTTTTTGAAAGAAAAGAATCCTATATGTATGTTGCTCATGTTATTCTTTTGCCATATGTTCGACAATGGAACATGTGTGTAAATAAATCAAGAAACAATTATTTCCTATCTTAGCATTGGGACATTATTATGATTTATAATATATACAGTCACATCTGGCTAGATTTAAATGGTTGCTTCCTTGTTCAAGACACCCAATCCTTTCTTGAATATATAAGTATACAGTAAAAGGTTATTCTATAACATAATTCAAGTATTATGTTAAATTTATTTTTCTGGGAATCGGTCTGATAATTTTGATTCAAATAACTGAAATCTGTTTGTGGCATTTATCAGTTTCCCTTCCTGTTTTCTCATCTGTGCATGATAATCAGTAAAAACAATTTACATTGCAATCAGTGTTACTAAACACAACTAGAATATTGTAGCTGTTAAAATAATACATTATACTAGAAACTCAAATATAGTGTTGAGAAGATCCCCACTTTATTATCTTTCTCCAATAAGCATTTTTTTAAAAAGTTATGTATGCATTTTTAAAACAAATGATTTAAAATGTGTCCTTTGCTATCTTTTAATGGCAACATATTTTTTTATTAAAGTATGAGTTGTTTATAGCTTATTTATCTTGTCTTTTATGTACACTGAGAGCATTTGTACCAAGATAAATTCCTTGCATGTCCAATCATTCTTGGCCAATAAAGAATTCTATTCTATTCTATAGCTTATTTATAGTTAATTTTCATTTCTGTTTTCTCTCACTGTATGTGGCTTTGAAACAGACAGATATCAGAAATACGATGTATTCTATCTTCTCTTTGTACCTATTTCTCAAGAGTGCAGGTAATAATTATTGCATCTCTTTATTAATCACAATATTTGTAGAGTACATTCAACTGTGTCATCCCAAAGGATTTGTTTCCTGATTAAATCAGAGAGAGAGGTCTGATCTGGATTATCCAATATTTAATTTGATTTAGGACAACAAGAAGTACATATATCTGGCTAACCTTATCCTTATGGTAGAGGGTAAGACTAATATTTTATTTATTTATAAAATAGTACAGTTGTCATCCTTTTCCTCAGAAAAATTTACCCAGGTAACTTAGAGAATAATGTTAAAATTTATTTTGCAGATATAATTTGTTATAAAAAGACAAAAAACTAGATCATGAAAAGTTGTTGTCAGATCCTAAATTCAAGAATAAAATATGGGATCAAACTGCTATGAAATTTAAATAGAAGGCATTTATCAAGGTCATTTTTTATTAGGGAAGAATGCTTGGAAATTAGCAGTCCTAGAGCCCCAAAACAAATCTTACTCCATAAAAGTAAAAAATAAAATAAAAATATTTCCTGCAGAGAAAAAGGATTTAGCAGGAGTTCCTTTCAGGATAAGATGAGGTTTGGCTGTTAGTTGCTAATATTGGCAAATTTGATTATTGAATAAGCTACAAGTTTTCCCCAAACCCTACTTAGAAGTCAGAATTAGCAAGGAGAGAGAGAAATGTTTGGAATGCTTGACTGATTTTAAATCCAGTCCAGGTGAACACTTCTTAAATTAATTATCCATTACGATTATCCATTATGATCTATTTCAGACACAACTTTAAAAAAAACCCAATCTAGCTCCAGATGCATAACTTTTGTATTAATTGTTTATATTTTTCAGAATGTATTTATTTTTATGCCATTTGAGTAAACAAACACCTTTTTGTCACATAAATACCACAAATGATGCCCATCTATGTGACAGCATCTGGACCAGAGGTGGGATTCAAATTTTTTTACTACTGGTTCTGTGGACATGGCATGGCTTGGTGAGCGTGGCTTGGTGGGCATGGCAGGGGATAGATACTGTAAAATTTTGATTCCTTCCCCAAACCAGGGGAAAGGTTACTACAAAATCCCCATTCTCTTCCCACCCCACTAACCTGCCTTCCAGCTCCATTCTCCTATGGAGGGCAACCAAAGAAGACCCAGCCAATCAGCTGGGACTCGATGGGAGGCAGAGAATAGATGGGGACGGAGCCAGTCAGAGGTGGGATTTGCCAGTTCTCCGATCTACATTTCCATGACCAGTTCTCCAGAACTGGTCAGAATCTGCTGAATACCACCTCTGATCTGGACAATGTTCCATGACTGGATTCTCATGTCTATCCTACTACAAAAAATTGTCAGGGGTGGAATTCTTATATATGGCTCAAGCACAAGGAATCGGGATTCCAGGCAGTTCAGATGACTATGTAGGTTTATTATATGCTAAAGCTCTCCATAAGAATCTGAATTATTGTCACGAGAAAGGAGTGGGAATTAAGAAGGCATTTAAGGTAGGCTAGACTTAGATATCTTATGAGCACAAAGGGAATCAAGATTGATGACGTGTTTGACTCCTCTCTTGGGCTCAGCCTGGTCACATCCTACAACATGTTCCCCAGAGTATCTATGATAAATTTCCTTCAGAGCCCCAAGTAGGAGTGTGATTCCTGGAGCTTATACTGTTTCTCTTCTTATACTTGCTGCTTTCCAAGAAAGATAACATAAACTAGTCCTTATCTTTTCTATTTTTTTAATACAACATATATAAATAGATGCCTGATATGGTTGTAAGATGTTGCTTTCTTTATTTGTGGAGGGTTTTTCGAAGGGGCCTGTGATAAAGGAATTATTTTGAGATATTATGATTATTATTATGATTGGTTGCACAGTCAGCCAGATATTTGGACTGGATTTGGCATGTTTATCCACCTATAAAATTGTTTCCATGGACGTGGAAAGATGTTGATGTTTGATGGTATTAAAGATATTGTAGCAGGATGTAAGCTATTCCAAGTAAGGCTGCCTTTTGCAACTGACTGGTGGTGATTATATCAATGTTGATGATATTCGAGTGATGCTCCAGATGTTTTGAGGTGCCTTTGATCCAAGGTGCTTATTATTAGTGGTACTATCTTTGCTTGCTTTCTCCATAGATGTTCTACTTCTATTTGCAGGTCTTTGTATTTTGTGATTTTCTCCAATTCTTTCTCTTCTCTTCTGTTGTCTCCAGTATTATAAAATCCACTAATCTCAAGCTTTTTTTCGTCTTTCTATTCAACAGTTGTTGATGTCCAAGACAGAAGCTGCTACAAAAGATCCATTGCTGAATGAAATGACAGATGAATATTACTTATAATTGAAGCATGCTGTGCCGGCTCAACTGGCTATTGGTAGATGTATGGGTGGAAAGGCAGTCCTTTTAAATAATCGGCCACTATGCTCCATGTTAGGGCTTAATTAGGGGTTCCGCACAACCAGGCTGTGAGATGATATTTCTCAGGGGTATTGAAAACTTGGGTTTAGGGATAAGTTTCAAAAACTATAGAGTATATGCGCTAATGTATATATATATATATATATTATATATATAATTATATTATATATATAATATAATAATGGTATATTATATCATATAATATATATATAATATTATTATATATATATATTATATATAATATATAATAATTATATATATTATATTATATATGGACATGGCCATCAACCATAAATTCTACTATGCGCCCTGAGAAATTTTTTTTTTGCTGCGTTATCTTTAAAGCAGCAGATTAGAGTATCTCCTGTGAGGCTGCTTACAATATTCTATTATAATCAGTTACTTCAATAAGCAAAGGAGAAAGAAATACATACGTCATTCCATGACACTTTTTTAACACCTTCTCAGATCTGTTGACTGCTTTTGATGGCTGGAGACCAGATAAGGATTTTTTTCAAAGAAACTCAGAATCAGCAGTAGAATAAGTTTGCTCAATGTCCCCTTTTAAAGTATATATTTTGAGTGAATGATGGAATGATGATGATGGCAAGGACAGGAGGAAGAGAAGAAAAGAAGAAGAAAGAAGAGAAGAAGAAGGAAGGAAGAAGAGAGAAGAGAAGAGGAAGAAGAAGAAGAGAAGAAGAAGAAGAAGAAGAAGAAGATAGAAAGAAGAAAGAAGAAGAAATCCATTCAGATATGTTTGAACTCTTGGTGATGAGTCTATGTCAAGTTCTCTCCACATCTTCCAATCTTGCATTACTTCTTTGAGTTGTTCTATGCTCTGACTGGTATCAACTTTGATGGTGTCCAGCCTCTGTGTTCCATATATATTTCTGTACACTTCCTTCTTCAGAAAGGGAAAACATAAATCACCAACCAGTTTCCATGGTAGGAATCAGGAAGGGCTATAAGGACTGCAGGGGAAAATAGAGTTTAGGTCTCAGGTTGCCCACCTGTGCTGAATAGGTCTATTTGTTTATTTAATCTTCTTGACACATTGGCCAAAGGAAAGGATACAACAGGGTAAAACTCCTTTCCGTTTTTGTTTCACACATTATCAGGCAGACAGTGACACAAACGTTGTGCAAGGAATCTTATAAAATGACATCTGAGGTACATGAAGCTGAGCTGCCCACACATCTCTCTCAATTAATGAAGCACTTCCTTGCACAGTTTAGATGTCAAGGGCCCTCTATGTGCTACAAGATTAAGATGAAATCTCCAACTGTTCAAACTTTATGACTATTCATTTGTCTTTCATCAGCAACTGGCAGGTGGCTGAGTGACATGTCCTTTTGGAACCTCTGAAGCAAAACTGCTTCCTTCTCCTCTTTCCTTTTTCAAAGTCTTCCTTGCTGAGATAAAACTGAATGATTTTGTCTTCAGCAGTTCCATACACCGGGTATATCCTTTTTCTTCAATCTGAAGGAAAAAAATGAAATAATAATAATAGAAATGCTTTGATTTTGCACACAACACATGCACTGTGAAAAAATCATAATCTGTCAACCTATCTATAGTCCTTAGTCTCCCTATTACTGTTTGAATTCATATAGGGCAAAAAAATTAAGGTCAGAAGCCACAAATCCTGAAATTTCAGACTTCGTGATGCTAATAATTTGCTCCTTGAGTTAACGGCAAGAGCTTATGCTAAGATGTCAATGGATGTGAGTTGGCTTTAAACAAAGCAGAACAAAAAGTAGACAGGCGGAATTTCATAAAATGGAGAAAGCAGATCTGGGAAATTAATCTGTTGTAGCCTCTAAAGAAGAGCTCAAAATCATCAGTGATGAAGCTGCCCCCAACAACAGGCAGATTTGCATACAAAGAAAATGCATAATTCCGTCTTTCTGACAACCGGCTGTGTTGTTGGTGAGCTTTTTTCTCTCATTATAAAGTCCCAATTTCCACCATCTCTTCTACTTTCCAGTATATTGATATACAATTCTAAGGAATGTAAACATGTTTTTAAAACATGGCTGTGAAGTTAACCCATGACTACGTCATATTTATTGAATAAAACAAACATATAACTAACCAAAAACGTTCTGTGAGCAATGAGTTTCTTAGTCATCTAGGTCATGACTGTCCCCAAAGTGGTTTTTGACAGGGCAACTGGACTTCCTTTGTTGTTTCTTAAGACATTTCGCTTCTCATCCAAGATGCTTTCTTCAGAACTAAAGAAGCATCTTGGATGAGAAGTGAAATGTCTTCAAGGAAAAGCAAAGGAAGTCCATTCGCCTCTTCAAAAACCACCTTTGGGACTATTCTGAGCAATCTAGTGATGCTGAATTGATCATGTTCAAAACTGATTTGACTGAAGACTGAATTGACTATATTGAATTATATTATATTGATTTGACTATTTTCAAAATAATATTTCTTCTCGATTTAGTGGGAATGTCAGCTTTATGAAAACTGGGATGTAAAGATGCTGGCTGAAGTCCTTCTTAGCTTGGGTGGGAAGGGAGGCAAAAAAAGTTGAATTTTTTATTTATTTGTTTGTTTGTTCTATCATTAGGTCCCCAAGCTATTCATTCATTCTATCATTAAGTTTCCAAACTGAGCCAAACCAAACCAAAGTCCAGTTGCCTTTTGAAAAGCACTTTTGGAGCAGCCTAAAGCAGGGGTTGCCAACCTTTTGGACCTCAGGGACCACCAAACTCATAATTTTAAATCCCGCAGACCAGAGACCCTGGGAAAACTCCCACAAAAGTCTGCAGGAAAATTCCCCACCCCGTTTTCCTACTGAACGATCATTCTTTATTTGGGATCACAGGATACCAGTTCCAGCTCCATTCTCAGGGAGAGAGAGAGGAGAGAGAGAGAGAGAGAGAGAGAGAGAGAGAGAGAGACTTTTGGCTTCACAAAAGGAAAGCAGCAGAGGCAGCAGAAGTTTTTCTTTCTCTCCCCAAAACTCCACCAGAAATGAGTCTTTACCAGCATAGCCTTTTGGAGCGGGATGCCTTACAGGGTCACAAAGACTCATTTCTGGTGGAGTTGGGGAGGAGAAAGAAAGACTTTTGCTGCTTTCCTTGTGTCTAGCCAAAAGCAGCAGAAGAAGGAAGTGGAAAGAAGCAGCCCAGTGACCAGGCCAGGCATATGGGGTGAGTGGGGCAAGTTCCCTCCTCCACCCTTTACCCCCCTCCCCTCACTACCTCGTGTTGTTCACAATGCAAACGACGCAAGCCTTGTGTTCCTGCAGGCCATGTGGGCGGCATTGTTTTGGGGGCTGCTTTGGGGGTAACATTTCTCTGCGGATCACCAAAATTTTCTCACAGACCATCATTGTTCCCTGCCCCCCTAGTTGGCGACTGCTGGCCTAAAGGTTCCATATCTGGGCTGCAAAAATCAAGAAGGCCTCTAGATGACAGTCATTTTGTGACTTTTGAGAGTTTTGCAAAGCCAGTCATTGCCAGTATCGGTACTGCATCTGCTCCTGTTACTACTGTACTGATTATTCTGGATTCATATATTAAAGCAAGACCCAATCTAATGATCTAGGTTCACAGAATACACCAAGGCACAATTAAAAGAAGAAAACTAAGCAAGGTTACCGTGCTGTGTGAATGTAGCTCCTGTGTCTTTAACTGAGTTAGCATCCTCTGTATTGAGCTAATGTGCAAATCATTTATTCTTCAGAGTGAACAAGAGTGAACAAGCAGTTGCTGTGATGTATTCCCAACAGTTATTTTAAAAGAGCTTATTTCCATATTTCAATATAACAGTCACATTGGGTTACAATTCAGCCCAACAGACCTTTTTTTTCCTTTTTTTTCCAATCAAGAAAAGTCTAGTAGGAAAAACACTGTTCATACACAGCTTTCCTGTTAACGCAATCCTTAGAAGTTCACACGCATTTGATATTTACACAAATTATCAAATGCCAAACTGGGCAAATCCTAATTCATCACACAGTTTCACTGCTGTGCTCCATAACACGATTGATAAAAGATTGGCAGTGTTTTGCATTCCCCATCTTCTTCCACTTCTCATTTGCAACATCAGACCAGCTTTGGGAAAGAAAGAAAGAAAGAAAGAAAGAAAGAAAGAAAGAAAGAAAGAAAGAAAGAAAGAAAGAAAGAAAGAGGGGGGATGGTTGCAATGACATTTTGAAGGGAAAATTCACAAAAGGAAGAAAAGGTTGAATACACTTTGAAAAGAGCATTGCACCAAGGAACCACCTGACCTTTCCTTTTCGTTCCCAAGATGCTGCCAGTGTAATCAAAAGCCACCTCCCAAAAGGAAGACTTTGTAAAATATGAAGACAAGCGCCAGAGCAAAAGCTGGCTAGGCACTTCAGAAAAGCTATTGATCAGTCCTGGTGACATTTTCATGATGACTTGCCCATGGAAAAACACATTCCAGGAGATAATTAGGTGAGGCTATGCCATCCTGTCCATTAATTTTTTTTTCTTTTCCCAAGTGTATTCCTCTCCAGAAAAAAAGAAAAGAAATGGTTTAGTAATGCTTGTTCTTTTCCCACTTGAAATCATCATTCATTTTATTAACCTGAGGCTCCCCAACTTTTCTGGTTAACTGGGCATCAGCTGAACATTGATATCATGGCAAGAATGTTCTTTTTAAGGAAAATACCTCTCCTTCCATAAATGTAAGCCTTCTTTGCAGATCATTCTTTTATTTATTGCATTTATTATCCTACCAGGAGCCATGGTGGCTCAGTATTTAGGATGCAATATTGAAGGCTAATACTGCCCACAGCCTGGAGTTCAATCCCGACAGGGCTCAAGGTTGACTTAGCTTTCCATCCTTCTGAGATCAGTAAAATAAGGACCCAGATTGTTGCAGGTAACAGGCTGACTCTAAATCAGTTAGAGAGAGCTGTAAAGCATTCTGGAACAATAACAGAAAAACAGAATTGGAAGGGACCTTGGAGATCCTCTATCCAATCCCCTGCATAAGCAGGAGGCCCTATGCCCATGATGGCGAACCTATGGCACGCATGCCACAGGTGGCACGCAGAGCCATTTGTGCCAAGCTGCAGGCAAACTTACCTCACTGGGTATGTGTGTGCCTCAAAGCTAATTTTTGGCTGGTTTGAGGCCTTTTTCAGCCTCAACCTCAGTTTTTCCAAAAAATACCAGAAGTGACGAAATGGGGCTAGTTTTTAACCTGCAAAACCTGCAGAAGCCTTCCTCAAGCCTTTGGAGGCCGAAAAAGGCCTCAAACCAGCCGAAAATCAGCTGTGAGGTGCAGTGCAAATAAGGAGGTGGTATGGGTGGGGATTACACATGCATTAATAGAGGGCGTAGGGGGGCACACATTGCCTTCTGGGTGCTGGCATGTGAGTGTGAGTGTGCAAGAGCCTGCACAATTTTTGGCACCACTGCCCAGTGCCAATCCAGACAAGTCACTGTCCAGCATGTAAGTCCAAATGCTGTTGCTATTGCTATTATGTTTTAAAAATAACTCAAGGCAACAAACATACTATCCTCCTTTTATAGTGCATTCAGAAAGTATTCAGACCCCCTTCCCTTTTGTCATTTTTCTTATGCTGCAGCCTGATTCTACCATTCTTGAAATTCATTTTTTTCTCATAAATTTATACTCCATACCCCAAAAGGACAAAGTGAAAACAGAATTTTAGAAATGTCTGTAAATTTATTAAAAAGAAAAAAAAACTGAAATAGTGAAGTGAGTCTGAATACTTTCTGAGTGCACTGTATTTTCCCCACAACAGCAACCCTGTGAGGGGAGTCAGTCTGAGAGACAGGGACTCTCAGCCCAAAGCCACCCAGTTGGCTTTAATGCCTCAGGCATAGCTAGAACTCACCATCTCCTAGTTTCTAGCCTGAAGCCTTGACCACTAACAATTGATGGTTTAATTAAACAGCCTTCTGCATTAGGCTATATTGATTGGAAACAATGGGAATTATAGTGTCAAAGTTCTGACTGAACCCAACCAAGCCAGCAAATTGAGACAATCAGATCTCTTTAACATAACTTTATTGAATACATAATTTTGGCACTCATGAAGCAAAACCAATTCTAAGTAGTTCCCACAGGTTTTGCCTAATTAAGGAATGAATTCTTTTCTCCTCTCCTTCGACATTGAACACATTGTCCAATAAGGTGTTCAGGTGTCACTATGGCAACTTCTTCAAGCCCTTGCCAAACATCTGTTGAGATAACCTTGATGTTCTGACCAAGGCTTCCTGAGACTGCTTAAGCATGCTTAGTTAAAATAACTCTTGTTTTATTTCAATGGCTGAGAATTATGTTCATTCCCAGCCAGTAATGAGTCCTAAACAGTCTCTCAAAATAAGCATCCACCTTTATCTCCTTTGAATTGCTGCCAACAACTAAAGTGCCAAAGTAACTGAAAAAAGCCTAATAAAGTACAAAGTCTACACAGAGCTTCAAGGTTTAATCTGAACAGAGTGAACAACATTGCTTCCTGCAAAGGTTCCTGTCCCTTTGGTCCTCCTTTATATCTTATGGGAGGGGCAATCACCTTCAAGCCTTACTCCCAAATCGCCTATTTTGTCTTAACTGTTCTTGCCTTCTGGCAGTTCTGCACACACACGCACTGGGAACAGGCTCCCCTTGTTCCTCTGCCTCATTGCTGTCACATTCTGAAGGCTCCGGAGTCAGTACGTAACTCCCAGGAGGCCCTGGCCCCATCTCTGTATCAGATGCAGGACCATTGTCCGAGTCCTCTTCAGACTCCCAGACTGACCCATGTTCTTCCCCACTGTCCGACTCTACTGCTGTCTCCGCAGGCTGCTGGCGGGCCACAACACTTGGTTCCCATGGGATGATTTCTTGTTGTTGTCCAGGGCTAGCATTCCAAACCTTTCCCTCCCCCCCCCACCAGTCCGTGGCAAGCTGGAACTTGGGTATGTCTAGTTTGTAGACATATACAAGTTCCAATTTGGATTGCAGGAACTGGATATGTCTAGTCTAATAAAAAGAAGGACTAGGGGAGACATGATTGCAGTGTTCCAATATCTCAGAGACTACCACAAAGAGGAGGGAGTCAAGCTATTCTCCAAAGCACCTGAGGGCAGGACAAGAAGTAATGGATGGAAACTGAAAAAGGAGAAAAACAACTTAGAAATAAGGAGAAATTTCCTGACAGTTAGAACAATTAATCAGTGGAACAACTTGCCTCCAGAAGTTGTGAATGCTCAAACACTGGAGGTTTTTAAGAAGAGATTGGATAACCATTTGTCTGAAGTGGTGTAGAGTTTCCTGCCTTAGCAAGGGATTAGACTAGAACACCTCCAAGGTCCCTTCCAACTCTGTTATTCTATTATATTCTAAGCTGAGAAATGAAAAACTGGCTGCAACAACAGGGCACATTTTGAAGTTTGACATATAGTTCATGTCAAGGCCGAGGGACATACCTTCCTCTGTATATTATTGGACAGTCTATGCTTTTCTTGTAACCTTCTTACTGTTCCAGGGAACAGAACTGAGAACCTAAATAGCAATTGGTTTTGATATTGCATTGTGTATGAACGCAGTAGGGTTTTTTCTTCTTCTTAGCATAGCATGTGAATCATCTCAAGGTCATTTCCTCTGAAGATGGGAAATCTGCCTTCCATTCTTCACTTCCTATTTTTTCTCAGGAATATATTCATCAACAGACTAAAACCACCAACTAATTACATTTTATCATAGCATATTCTTCTACTCTTGCTGATGTGATTTGTTTGTAATTTAATGTATTGTTGAGTATAGAACCCTGGGTTAATTTGATGAAGTAGGGTTCCATTTGCTAACTATATACTATTACATTAATTACTTGGGTGGACTGAGTGATACTTTAGTGTAAATGTGTCAAGCTAAAAGTCTTCTGGGAGAACAAGCTTTGGTTGTTTCAATGAATTCCTTCTTACTGGAAGTGAATCATCTGTCAATATCTGGTAGATTATGGTGAACACTGAGTGTATATCTTCCATTATTTCTCAGTTACTCCTCTGATATATTTACACTGCACCAAAGGAGCTCAAATTAATGCAACATATCATACATTGCCTGGTTGTGTTAACTATTATTTTGTTGGATGGAGTGGGATCTCTGTAGGCATGTTCAGCAATTCCAAATCACTTCAGTTCATACAAATTGCTTAAACAGACAATATTGGCAATTGAATTGAACATTATTTGGCAAGTATGATTAGACACACAAGGAATTTGTCCACTGAATTTTCTCCACTGTATCTGTTTTCAAGGGAGGTAGAAAAAGGATAAATGATGATTTATCTCACCTTATCTATGTTTTCCTTTGGAAACTACAGAGTAGTTGCTCTAGGGTAGCATCGGAATGCATAATGTGTTTTTGGCAGATTCAGCTAAGTTTTTACACACGTAGTCCTTGACTTACAATGCTTCATCTAATGACCATCTGAAAGTTACAACAGCATTGAAAAAAGGTACTTTGTGGCTGTTTTTCACAATTATGGTTGTTGCAGCATCCCCAGGGCCATGTGGTCAAACTTCAGACACTTGGCTACTGCCTTCTGTTTATGACAATTGCAGTGTCCTGGGGTCATAAGATCCACTTAACAACTGGATTACTAATTTAATAACAGCAGTGATTCACTTAACAAATGGCAAGAAAAGTTGTAAAAAGCGACAAGATTCACTCATTTCTCATATAGTAACATAAATTTTGGGATCAGTTGTGGTCATAAGTGGAAGACTATCTGTATTTGGCTCCTAGGAATTTATCTGGTCAATAAAGAATAACATTACAACAATACAATTATTTTCTTAGCTGCATTTGTCTAACAGTTAATAGTTAATCATGATAGTGAAAGAGTTAGCATTGCATCTGTGTAACATCCTATGTGTAGTAGTTTTAATTCTGGATATCTTTGCATGTAAGCTTAGAATGCTTTGTAAAGTAGGCTGATTAGTTAATTATTTAAAATATTATGTGAGTCCAAGGAGGGAATAAAATTCATGATTAGGTTGTTGTGCAAATATTTCTATTGTGAACTGTAAACCCTTGATTTTACCAGACCTCAGTGAGGTATACAATTGCAGATTAAATTTCCACTCTGGTTTACATCCTTTGCATTATTTATATCATGACATTATCCTGTAAATGAGAATATCATTTGTGTCAATATTTCTCACAATTTACAGCCTTCTGTTTCCGTGGGCTTTCCTGAGCAATAGATACCTTTTCATCCCAATAAATTTTTAAAGCTATTTTCACAGTAAGATATTTAGTATCTGATATGATCCAATTGCAATCAGGAAGCCACTATCAGTCTTAAGTATAAACTAATGTCTAGGGATGTCACGGGGATCTCTAAAACATTGTGATAAACATTTTTAAAAATCCTTTTCTTCATGAGAAAAAAAGGTCAAAACAAGCTGTGGAAATTGTCAACATCCTAGGAGTTTAAGGGAGGAGGTAACTCTTTAGTATATCTTATCATAATAGAGTTTTGTGATGAAACCATTTTGAAAGTGCCCATGACGTACTCTTAAAATCCATGGCTTATTGGTCCCAATTAATTATGACTTTTTCAGCAAACCAGTTTGGTCTAATGGTTAAGGTACCAGGATAAAAATTGGGAGATTCTGAGTTCTAGCCCTACCTTAACCATGAAAGCTGGCTGGGTGACTTTAGGCCAATCACCAGGAAATGGTGAGTTCTAGTTCTGCCTTAACCATGAAAGTCAGCTGCTGAGTTTGGGCCAGTCATTCTCTCTCAACCCAACTTACCTTACAGAATGGTTGTTGCAAGGCAAGGCTGTCAAACTCCCGGCCCACGGGCCAGATGCGTCATGCACTGGCCACACCCACACCCAATTTAATGAAGGGAAAAAAGTGTGATGACACCGTGACGACATGAGTTTGATACCCCTTGTGGGGCAAATAAGAAGAGGAAGGTGGGTTGAATATGTTTGCCATTTTGAGTTATTTGTAAAAAATAAATAAAGGTGGGATACAAATAAATAAATTATGTTTAGTTTAATTTGTTGAACAAAGCCTTTATGCCTGCTACTTAACTGTCATGCCCCTGTTGGAATCTGATTTGGAGGGGGAGGCTGAGCAGCTGACAGGGAGTGAGAGTGTGGTTCTGTTGTCTGTGGAAGAAACTGGGGAAGGGCAAAGGCCGGGTGGGCAGAGCAGGAAAGAGGTAGAGCAAGGGAGAGGGAATTCAGAGGAAGACCCACCCTCACACAGGGAGGAAAGGAGAAGGGAACAACGTGAATTGCATGGCTTATGGGGGAGGTAAGGGCCCTGATTCCCTTCATTAGCTGCAGCTGGGAACACACTGTATAAAAGGGGAAGCTGCACACAGCAAAGTTGTTGGGAGCAAATCGTGAATTTATCTGGTATTGTCGTGGCTTATCTGTGTTCCTGGCATCTTCCCAACTGTGTGTTTTGCTAGGCTTTCAAGTCTGCAATTCCTTTTCCTGCTTTGTCAAGTTAATTACTGCAGCGTGGTTTCTGTGGATTTTTATTTACAGTTTGTATGTACTTTGTTTTTGGACTGAATTTCTTCCACTTAAAGACTGTGGAAAAACTTGGGAGAGTTTTTTCTCCAGCTGAAGGCAACCTGGACATTGGGGGCAAAGTTGGAAATAATAAAGGGACTCTTCTTGCTTATTTGACTGTGTTGTCTTTGTGCCATGCCCCCGGTCATCACACTTAACTATTGGACAGTTAACAGTACGGCTGTTACAATGCCTACCATATTAAATTGTAAAAAGCCATGTCACTGTTTCTAAAATTATTTTTCTACTCAATCTTATTTTCCCCATTCTCTGTTTCTCTCCCACATAATCATGTTCTTTTTAGCTTTTAAAATTAACAGTTAAATAGTATGAGGCTGTATAGGGCTGCATTCTAAAATGCATAATGTTCAATTATAGATTTTATAATTCCAACGCTGAACAGCTGTGGAAAACGTAAAGTATCAAATGACAGGAAAAGTTTTAGCTATGTAGGAATTGACTGGAAATAATGTCAGCTTGGGCATTTTGTGAAAGAATAAATTATATAAGTCTTGTGTTCCCCAGAGAGGTTTTCTTGCTCTGCAATTTCATTTCATAGCTACTTTGGTTTCTTTTTTTCTTGTCTTCAAATTTTACTTTTGGTAGTGGTATATGTGGGAAAGTGTTTCAAAGAAATGGAGAACATTCACATATTGGCAGAAGGTTGCAATCAAGAACCTAAGTTCATATGGGAATCAATCAAAATTCAATTTTTGTGTTTGATTCTTCTCTGCAGCTGGAAATCCTGCTTCTTATAACACACAATTTTGTGCATTCATCCATTTGACAATAAGGTATCAAACATATTTACTTTTTAATAGCTGTTGCAACAATTTCCCTCTCTGCCTCATCCTTGTGTCAACATGTATGAATGTCATTGATAGATTTCTATGAGGAGGACTTAGTATCTTGCTTCAGCTTTGTCACTGTGGCTTAAACATGGTTAACAATTCATCAAATTATATATACCCAGTCAATTATTTCTTGAAAAAAATATAGCTAAAAAAGGAAAAATCCATGAACATCCTGTTATGCCAGGTTACTGCTTGGATACAATCAGTGACATGTTACAAGTCTTAGTTCTGAATACACTTCTGAATCTTTTATTTAAAAATAATTCCATTGGCCACAATAACCTAATTAGTATTTGAAAACTACTGGCACATCCCATGGTTGCAGATTAAACTGGAAAGTTGGAGGGGGAAAACATTCTTGAAGAAGATGATAAGAAACATTTCCATATTATTTCTTGTAAAACTATATGGGCAAGCATTAGGCTCACCCCAAGGGAGTTCTTACTTTTTAAATTCTCATCGATCTCATACTCATGGGGCCTTATAATACCACATTGTTAAAAACTCTTCCCCCATTTAGGTTTAAATGATGACATAATACTGGCTCTGTTGTGGTGCCTACTCTTTGAAATAGCCTCCCCACCATGTTCCAGAAGGCCCTGACTTCTGGATAGCTGTGAAGACTTGCTATTTTCAGAGGTGTTCAGGTAGGATGAAAGATGAGTCAAGGCAGGTATGATCTGTGTGAATTAATATATTCTACGGTAGCAGGTATGATCTGTGTGAATTAATATATTCTACGGTAGCTTAGTTGTTTCTTTCTTTAAATTTTAGGTTGTTGATGTGGGGGATTGTGTAGTTCTTATCTGCCAGGAGTTTGCATGCTTTAAAGGGCAGTGTCAGATCCGTGTATCTGCCATTCTTCAATGGAAGAAGAAAGTGGAGGGAGTTGGTACAAGTACTCTTTTTGATGTAACCAGAATGTCTTAATTCTTGTACTGAATCTGTATAACTTGCACATGATATACAACTGGGGACTGGAGCCCAGATGCCTGGAAACTTGCCACCTCTTGGAGAGATAGCAAGAGGAGAAGGAGCCATAAAAATTCCAGCTCCAAAAGAAACTTCCTGGGAAGCTCTTCTCAACTACATTCCCAGAAAACGGGGAGTAGGGGAATTAACATGTTGCTTCTTTGTATTGATGAAATCCACACCAGACTAAGGGGAGGGATTCTAACTCCCTTTATCTAAGCTGCATGCTTAGAAGGATGTCAGACCCTGCTTTGACTAGTGCCTGGATAACTTCCTTTTCAATAAAGAATTCCTTTTGAAGTAACCAGTTTTCAGAAGTTCATATCATTTGAAGGGAGGGAGTCCCAGTCTTCTTTGGTTGCCCTGCACAGGAGAATGGAGCTGGAAACCAGGTTAGTGGGGTAGGGAGGGAATGGGATTTTGCAGTAACTTCCCCTGCCACACCCACCAAGCCATGCCTACCAAGCCACACCATACCAACCGAGCCACAACCACAGAACCGGTAGTAAAAATTTTTGAATCCCACCACTGCTGCAGAAGCAGGAGAACCTATACCATTTTGAACAAATGGCTGTTCAATTTCTTGTTTAAAACTTTCAGTAACAAAGCACCCACAACTTCTGAAGGCAAGCTGTTCCACTGGTTAATTATTCTCACCATCAGGGAGTTTCTCCTTAATCCCAGGTTGCTTCTCTCCTTGATTAGTTTTTCATCCATTGCCTCTTGTCCTGCCTTCAGTGCTCTGGAGAATAGCTTGACTCCCTCTTCTTTGTGGTAACTCCTGAGATATGGGAATATTGCTTTCATGTCTCCCCCTAGGCCTTCTTTTCATTCAACTAGAATACCCAATTCCTGCAAGTGTTTTTTATAAGTTTTAGCCTCCAGACCCCTAATCATCCTGGTTTTCTTCTCTGCACTCTTTCCAGACTCTCAACATCTTTTTTTTTTTTTTACATTGTGGTGACCAAAACTGGATGCAGTATTCCAGGTTTGGTCTTACCAAGGCATTGAAAATCAGTACTAATACTTCACATAATCTCGATTCTATCCTCTGTTAATATCTACTGGAAGTTTCCTTCCATTTTGATTGATCTGGGACCATAAGTAAAATGAAAAAAGGAATGTTGCTTATTTATAAGCTTACCTTAAGGAATGTATGGAATTTAATTTTGTGTCTGTCTGTGTGTCTGTGTGTGTCTGTGTGTGTACATACACACAATACATACATACATACATACATACATACATACATACATACATACATACTTAGCCCTACATTCTCCCATTTGGAAATACCCTATTCCTTAATTAAAGTGTTTATCTCTCTTGCCTTTTGATATACTTTAAGTTATATAATCTGGACTCTTATCTTGTGTGATATACTTAATGGATGTGCATGATCCATTGGCCCAACTTTTTTCAATAGCAACAGGTTGTTTTTCTCAAGGGAGATGGTAAAAGAAGGAAGAACATGTTTTGATTTCTATCTTTCCATAAGTTCTTTGTCAACTTGGGAAAAGAATATCAACAATTGGTTTTTGTTAACATCTTTTTGGTGCCTTTTCTCCCATTTCCAAGACTTCTCATAAAGCTTTTGTTGTTATCTGCAATAATGAAAACTGGACTGAAATATGTACAGCCATAACAATAATTTGCTAGATAGTATCTTGCCCTTATGTAATTCAGTGCCCGCCAATAAAACTTCACCTGACACCATGATTTGATGCCATTGTTGTGCAAAACCAACACTGTTACTCTAGCTTCTCTATACCTTGTTTAAAACAAATGCCTTTTACACTATAATAGGGAATCTTGTTTTTCAACTGATGAAAGCGTTAACCATAAAGCACATTTCAGCCTTGAGGCACACTTGTTACTGCTAGGTTGACAAACAAAATCAAGGTTTCATTACAATAGAGACTTTGCAGATTAGAAAGTCTTTTACAAAAGCAAAAGAATCTAGGAGTAAAATTGAACTCTAAATGGAAAGCTGCTGTATAATATTTTAACAATATGTATCATAAACCAGGGACTTATTAATACATTACTTTATATATGCAAATCAGTGGTGCATTTCAAAATAGTTTACCCTGGTTCAGTGGGTGCAGCTTTGCATGCGCACTTTGTGTGCACATGCCAAATGTGCACTTTGCACAGGCACAGAGACAGGGGTGAGATTCAATTTTTTTAACGACCGGTTCTGTGGGCATGTCTTAGTTGGTGGGTGTGGCTTGGTGGTAATGTGACTGGCTGGGCATGGCCAACTCAACATCACTCACATCGGCGCACGCATCTCTTCACCTGGCCTCTCATGACTGTGGGGATGCTGCAATAGTCATAAGTGTGAAAAATGGTTATAAGTCACTTTTTTCAGTGCCATTGTAACTTTGAATGGTCACTCCACACAAGCAAAGTACCAGCAAAGGAGGGGAAAAAAAACTCCAGAGAAGTTCCAGAGACAGGAAGTCTAGTCCTGCCAAGAATGTAAAAAGGGTTAACGGAGGGGCAGTTTCTGTAAGCAACACCAGAATGTTTCCTTCCTGTCTTCCTTACAGGATTAGCCCAGTAATTTCTTCTAACAACCGGTTCTCCGAACTGCTTAGAAGGTTAACCACCAGTTCTAGCAAATAGGTGCGAACCTATAGAATCTCACCCCTGCACAGAAAGACTTTCCGACTCACCTCCTGCAATCCTGCACTCTCCCTGTCACTTCAGCAGCTGACACACAGCAATCTGCTGTTCTGCGCAAAGCAGCTGTGCTTCAAAAGCCGGGGATAAAGGCCAGTATGGGAGCCTGGGCAGGCAGGTGAACCCAACAGCAGCTCCTCAGAGAGAACCGGTTCGGTCTCTGCAGATCTTTGGCACTACAAGTACACCAGAACCAGGCTGAACAAGTACAATTTGTACAAACCAGTGCAAATGTAGATTGCATCCTAACAAGATACAAACTCTATTGATAGAGAAACCCTATATCATAGATGTTCCATCTGTTACTGTAGATGAGATTTTACTTCCCCTGAAGTAACAGGTTTGCAATTCAGAGTTGTAGTCCCACTAGATCAGGAAAGGGTGACTCTGACCCCTTTATGACTTGCATGTCTGGCTCAAGAATTTGG
Organism: Laticauda laticaudata; assembly: GCA_004320025.1. Classification (NCBI taxonomy): domain Eukaryota; kingdom Metazoa; phylum Chordata; class Lepidosauria; order Squamata; family Elapidae; genus Laticauda; species Laticauda laticaudata. The sequence goes on from BHFT01026065.1 coordinate 50,525, forward strand.
AAGTTGAAGTCCACAGGTTGCAAAGTAAATCTGAGAGGTGAAAGGTGGTAAAGTCCATAGGAGTTGAAGTTCACAGTTGCCCATTTTTGTTCTAGGTACTGCTAGAGAGGAGCAAGTGGAGACTAGAGCAGAGGACAGCTTGGGACAGCTTTGTCTAGTTTGTCATCTGAAACCCATTGGCATTGGAAATTGACATATTCTTGAGATCCCACTTAGACTACTGCTACTTGTTCTTCAAACGGTTTTCCAAGAAAAATGGCTTCCAAAGCTGACAGGTTGCTCTTGAGGACAATTCAGGAGTGGCCATTGGTGCAGTAATGCAACTTCTCACCTTCTTCTAGGTGTGCTTCAAATTAGCAAGAAAGCACTTACCTTCCAGGAGTATGATCCCACACAAACACACACACATTAGTTTCCAGGCTCAATTCAAATTGCTAATAGTTATCAATCAAGCAGTATGTGGATTGGATTCTAGAAATTCTCTTCAAATCATATTCCTTCATTAGAATCTGTCCCTCATGTACAATTCAGTTGAGAGAGGATACTGCAAGCATGAAGGGAAGGATGGAAGTGGTGGACATCATAGTGTAAAGCAGGTGACCCTTCCTCCTATTTGTTCTGACCAAGGCTTCCTGAGATCATAATTAAGCACATGCTTAGTCCAAACAACTCTTGTTTTATTTCTACGCTGGGAATTATCTTCATTCCCAGCCCATAATGAAGCCCAAACAGCCTCTTGAGATAAGCACCTACCTTTATCTCCTCTGAATTGCAACCAAATAAAGTGCCAAATTGCAAATTGTAATTACAATTACAATTGTAAAAAGCGAAAACGAAATACAAAGTCCACACAGAGCTTCATGGTTTAATCCAAACAGAGCGAACAACTTTGCTTCCTGCAAAGGTTTCTCTACTTTTGCACTTCCTTTATACCTTAAGGGAGGGCCAATCACCTCCAAGCCTTACTCCCAAGTTTCCCCTTTTGTATTAACTGTTCTTGCCTTCCGGTAGCTCTGCACATATGCACACTAGGAACAGGCTCCCCTTGTTCCTCTGCCTCACTGCTGCCAGATTCTGGAGGCTTTGGAGTCAGTACCCCACTCCCAGAGGGTCCTGGCCCCCTCTCTGTATTGGACACAGGATCCTTGTCCGAGTCTTCCCCAGACTCCTGGACTGGCCCATGTTCTTCCCCACTGTCCAACTCTGCTGCCGCCTCCACAGGCTGACACCGAACCACAACATTATTATCCTGTGGTTTTCTTTGTTAGGTCTTTTGAAGAAGAAGATCCTTAACAGAGGACATATACAGATATGATTGTCGGTTGAAGTCATGTTTTAATATTTCATTTTTTAATATTTTAATAATTTGAACTTTGAAAGCCATTTAGAATAGGCAGTAGAAGTAGTCCTCAATTTTTAACAGTTTGTTGAAAGTTACAATGGCACCAAAAACAGTGATTTATGACTGTTTTTCACATTTGCAACCATTGAAGCATTTCCATGGTCATGCAATCAAAAGCTTGGCAACTGCTCCATACTTATGACCATTGCAATGTCCCAAGGTTGTGTGATCCCTTTTGCGACCTTCTGACGAGCAAAGTCAATGGAGAAGACAGATTTCCTTAACAACCATGTTCCTAAGGTAACAACTGCAGTGATTCACCTAACAACTGGTGCATAGAAGGTTCTAAAATAAGGAAAAGCTCACTTAACAAATATCTTCCTTAGGCACAGAAATTTTGAGTTCAATTGTAGTCATAAGTCAAGGACTACCTGCATATAAATTACAGTAATAACACAAATAGTAACAGAACCAACCATCAGTTGGGCAATTAGACTGGACCTCCATTCCTGATGGAAGAGAGGATCTGTATTCCCTCTTTTCTAAATTCAAGCTCCCAATCTTTAAAAACAAAGAGAGAGAAAAACATATGCATATGACCCTAATGCAATAATTTGGGGGGTGTTTATCATCCTTTACACTGACCCAATTGTGCAGTTTTGTGTCCTAAAAAAGGAGGAAGTAAACTTTTAATTTGTTCTGAATGGGGGAGAACTTTTTAACAACAGAAAAAGGGGACAATGTAAGATAGTCATCTCTCTGAATTTTGTGAGTTATTCAGAAAACAGTGTACTCACCACCACAAAGGTGGTAAAAGTAATTATTATTTTGGAATGGAAAAAAAGTACTTCAGAAATGAGGTCTGAACTCAGCCCAGTTTTTCCAGTGTTAATGGATTGAACTGGACTGAACTAATTTATCCAGACTGTCATCTGGAGAAGCCAAATGGTCTCAGTTTACTCATCCGGTGGCATACACATTTCTCTCTTAATTTTTGACTTTCTATTCTGACAGCTGATTTGATTCAAATGTACTTGATGAATGCTGGAGGTAATTGTCTGTCAGAATGTAGGTATGATTGACTAGAAGCTGATGAAAGGCATGGGAACTTCACAGCAGATACTCAATACTGAATAGCTTAGAAGTGTGCAAAATTGGCAGTTTAATGAGAGAAGTTTTCACCTGAGCACTACCCCCTCCTCTTTATTGTGAGATACATTAAAGGACTGGTAAATTGTGTTTGAATTTCTTTGTATGAAAAGGAAATTAACTCAAATATAATGATGCTTTAGGGCATAATGAGGGTAACTTTAAAAACACAACTTATGCGTAGTTAGTCTAGATATTTTAACTATTCTGAAAACATGTGAGTGGTAAATAGCATTTAGCATAGCGCTTAGACTTACATACTGCTTCGTGGTGCTTTAGAGCCCTCTCTAAGTGGTTTACAGAGTCAGCCTCTTGCCCCCAAGAATCTGGGTCCTTATTTTACCAATTTTGGAAGGATGGAAAGCTGAGTCAACCTTGAGTCGGACAGATCAAAATGCCAAATTGCTGTCAGCCGGCAGTCAGCAGAAATAGCCTGCAGTACTACCTTCTAACCACTGCGCCAACAAGTGCCTAAAGCACAATTCACCGATTATGCTAAGACATGATCACTGGAAAATAAAAAGAAAATACAGCAATAATAATTTCATTCTGTTTCCACTCAGCATTTTCTCTCTCTCAATAAAATTGTGTGTGCATAGTTCACATGTATATACACAACTGCACATTATGTTGATGATTGCATTTGATAACATTCTGTGTCACAAATGCATTATAACCCATGAGTTCCTTAATATGTCAAAATGACTTGTACCTTCTAACATATTGAAATGCTATTGGTGTCTATCTAGAATGAAAGAATGGGGCTTAGCTTTTGTGTTATTATTAAGTTTTGAACACACCATGGAGAGAATTAAGTCTCACAAATCCCACTGTTTTTGAGGGTTCTCATCTAATCAGGCTTTGAAAGGGGTTTTACTGCTTGCAGTGAACCTAAACTGCTGGGACAAGTGAACCTCACTAAAGAGCACCGAAAAGATTTATCTTTTTTTTTTTTAGCAGAAAGTGGTTAACATAAGAACATGAGAACCCTGCTGGTTTATACCAAAATCCTATCTCTTTCAATAGGCTATTCCCATTCCCACAGAGGCCATCCAGCTTGACTGCAGAAAGGCTAGTAAAGAATCTACTGGCTATGGTGGCATGATGATATACTCTGTTAAAAAAAAAGTTTTGTGTATCTCATAATTTTACTTACTCCCATTGAGTATAGTATTCCTCAACATATGATGGCAATTGAACCCAAAGTTTCCTTTGCTAAGCAAGGCAGTTGTTTTGCCACAGTTGTTAAGTCAATCTGGCTTCCCCATTGACTTTGCTTGTCAGAAGTTTCCCCCAGGACACTGCAACCATTATAAATACATGCCAGTTCTAATCATCTAATTTTGGTCAAACGACCATGGGACAATGGTCATAAGTGTGAAAAAAAGCTCATAAGTCAGTGAACATTTTTCAGTGTTGTTGTAACTTTGAATGGTCACTAAATGAAAGGTTGTAAGTGGAGAACTACCTGTACAGCTTTTTAGTAGTGATATCTCATATCAACTGGACTAGGAGTTTGGGGTTTATGGGCATCTGGAATTTGTAATCGAGGCTTAAGTAAAAACATCTAGTGATTTAAGGAAAGTTCTTTCAGAAAAAAAGAAAATTCAATTTAAAAAAAATGGGGATATAAATGTGGAATCAAACAGACAGATAATCAGAGTTGGAAGGGACCTTGTAGGTTATCTAGTCCAACCCTCTGCCCAAGCAGGAGACCCTACACCAATTCTGACAGATGGGAGTCCAATCTCTTCTTGAAAGTTACAAGAACTGGGTCTGGCTAGTCTAGGGAAGAGAAGGACCAGGGGAGACAGGATAGCAGCCTTCCAATATTTGTGGGGCTGCCACAGAGAGGAGGGGGTCAAACTATTTTCTAAAGCGCCTGTAGGCCAAACAAGGAATAATGGATGGAAACTGAACAAGGAGAGATTTAACCTGGAAATAAGGAGAAACTTTCTGACAGTGAGAACAATCAACCAATGGAACAGTTTGCCCTCAGAAGTTGTGGGAGTGCTATCACTTGACACTTTCAAGAAAGATTGGACTGCCATTTGTCAGAAATGGTGTAGGGTTTCCCACTTGGGCAGGGGGTTGGACGAGATGACCTACAAGGTCCCTTCCAACTCTGATTATCTGCTATCTGTTAAAGTCTCAAGTGATGGTGCTCCCACAACTTCGAAGGACAGGCTGTTCCTTTGGTTGATTGTTCTCACTGTTTCTCCTTATTTCCAGGCTGAATATTTCCTTGTTTAGTTTCCATCCATCCCTGTCTAGCCTTCAGGTGCTTTAGAAAATAAAGAAAATAGAGAATTAACAAATGTGGGATTAACAGTTTATTTACCACTTCTGTTTTTGTTCTTAATCATTTTGAGAAATTTTCCTTAGGCCACACTGTTCCATTTTCAGTCCATCTTTCCTTGGAAATATTCATAATCACCATGTCCAACAATGTAGGACATTAACAAAGTTCTCTACTATCTTCTAAACATGTTAATGTTTCATAAAACATTGTGCAGCAAATCTAAATGTCATATTTATTTTGTTCTGCAGCAGCTAGATTACATCTTCCTTTGTATGGCATTCTGGAAATAAAAGATTTAACAGGAAGCAATATTTTAGAACTAAGAAAAATGAAGACCTAGGGAACATATTTTTGCTTATAGTATATATTACTGTTTCGATGATATCTAATTTCCCTCAAGAATTTTAATTAGGAGGGAATCTACAACATCAGAGGAAGAATCTTAGATGTAAACTCTGTTAGCTATCATTTACTACCAATAAAATATTTGGAATTTTATTGGTAATATGTATTTGTGCCTGTACGTTGATATGGCCTATAGGCTAATCAATCAATAAATATATATACACACTACCAACAAAAATATATTTGGCTCAAATTAGCTATGATGACAAATATATGACACTTTTATTGAAAATTTTGTACTAATCATCACTTGCTTTAAGTCCATAATTTTAAGATTGTATGTTAACTTTTTTTTTTTAAGTTACTTAGGCCTGATTGTCTATAGAGAATCTCTGTCATCCAGGTCATGGTTGTCTCAAAAGTGCTTTTTCAAGAGGCAACTTGACTTCTTGTTCTTTGAAGACATTTTTTTTCTCACCCAAGAAGTTTCTTCAGTTCTTCAGCTCTAACTTAAGCCTGTTTCAGGATTCCGGCAGTCACTCCAATTATCTGACATTCAGTTATGATTCTGCCTGCCCATTAAGCTCTGAGAGATTTTCTGAGATTAAGTAGTGTTTTTACAGATGTTGTAATACATCTGTAATACATATGAATATCTGTAGTATAATAATAAGGACATAATTCAGGAAGGTGAATTGCATGCTTTATATGTACGAGGTACTTGTCAGGCATGAAAAATCAGCACCACGTTAAGTTCCAGTTAAACTGATTTATTACTCATGCCTATACACAATAATCTAATCAACTAACTCTGAGCACCAAATTGGCACGAGAAAATAGTTAAGGGAATTCAAGAGAGATTGGACTTGAAGTATTTGTGGGAAAGCAATGACTCCAGGCTAATTCCTCTCTTGACTCTGCCCCCAGGTTCTTTCTATCTTTCTCCTAGTTCTAGGTAAAGCTGGTTAAAGAGATAACAAACAGGAAGCTTATTGTTCTTATAGAGAAATTTCATATCAGAGTAATTAATACTGGATTAATGGATCAATTAATCAATCATCGAACTTGGAAAAACAACATCCTGATATGTTCATAAAATTGATAACCAAAACATTTTGTCCATGTTCTGTCATCATTCCTTCCCAGATTTGCAGTACATTTTCCAATTTTGTTTTTGTCTAAAAAATGCTTTTGATCCCAAAGACAGAAATCACATATTCCATGGAATCATGCATGTAGGTTTGTGCAAAGCTCTGGGTTCAGTTTCCAAACAAAGTCACAGAATCATCAATCTTTTGGAAATTGAATATGAAGCTCTGAATAAACCTTATATGTATATCTCCAAGCAGTCTTTGCCTCAAATGCTTCAAAAATTTACAATTTGTAGCACTTGTCTACAACCTCAGATTGAAAGAGGGAAAAAATTAGGTTGCTGAGTCTACCTCTAGCCATATAAAGGTAATAACAATAGTACTTAGACTGACATACCACTTCACAGTGCTTTATGGCCCTCCCTAAGCGATTTACAGAATTAGCATATTGCCCCCAATAATTTGGGTGCTCATTTTACCCACCTTGGAAGGATGGAAGGCTGAGTCAACCTTGAGCGTGGTGGGATTTTAACTGCCGAATTGCAGGCAGCTGGCAGTCAGCAGAAATAGCCTGCAGTACTGCACTCTGACCACTGCGCCACTACGGTTCTTGATATAATCTTGAGATGTCTGAGATTGCCCCATTTCTCAAGTATTCTTCCCCACCCACTCACATCCAAAAAATGCTAGGAAAAAACTGGGCTGATACTTTTGTGATCGAAAAAAAATATTTGAAGCTCAGGGTTCAATTGTTGAGGTCCTTGGTGCTCTTTAAGCTTAGTTATTTATTTATTTATTGCAGATGTTTCATTACCAAATTAGGTAACATCATCAGTGCTAGTAGGAGTAGTGTTTACTTTCATTATGTACATTGTAGTGGCTTGCCCTATCCATGTTGGTGGAAATGGACTTAGTAGTTCTTGGACTGAGCTGTTGAGCTAACAGTAAACAACATATATGAAATGAGAGCAAACTCTACTCCCTAAACTAGCACTGGTGATATTATTTATTTGTTTGTTTAATGTGCCACCCATCTCAAGAAAGTCCAGTTGCCTGTTGAAAAGCACATTGGGACACCCAAGAATCCAGTGGTTGAATTTAAGCAATATGCTAACTTTGCTTGATGGATTTCTTATGTGCATGCTTATGTATATGTGTGTGCTTTGTAAACTGAACTCACATAGTTTATGGATTTGTTATATTGTACAAATAGACATTGAGTTAATTCTGAGACCATTTAATGTGATATATGGGGATTTCTATACACTAGCCTTCCATATATGGATAAACTATATAGATTAATCTTAATGAATTTGCAAAGGATTGTTTTTTTAAAAAAAATGATCCATTAAAAATCTAACAGTGCAGAGACTGCTGAGTGGTACCTCTGTCAATACAAAATTATCCTTTTCTATGAAATTGACTATTTCTGCAACCTGTAGAAGAAAACAATAACAACAACAAAAAAAGCTTTTATGGAGTACCTGAACTTTGCGGAGTCAGCACAACTGGTAGGAAAGGATCCTTGCTGACCTATTGACATGGAAATGTATGCAATATTTAGAGCTACAAGTGAGTTAGTGCTCAATGGCAAAAACCAACTGAACAATAGCTAGTATCACCCACATTTAATCCTGTGGGAGATATTTTAGTGCCAAAAATGCTTTGACCTGCTGGTTCCTTGCTTGCCAATAGATAGAAATGAGTTTGTGCAACTGATTTGTGGTTCATAAACTTCTCCAATTTTGCTGAGATGGGACAATTTTGTTTCTCCTTTGCCATTATGGTCCTGCTAGGTTAAGTTATATAAGTGGCCCATAGAAATCTTGAATATGTGTGTGTTTAGATATAATAAAGCAACATCTCTGGGTCCCAATTGTTTAACTTTGTCTTGTTTCAGTAATATTAACAATTCATAAAAAAACAAAGGGGAAAATTGCCCATAGTTTCTCCTTCTTTGATAGGAAATTCCACTTACAATCAATTGCCCTCTGGACTTTTGACTTAATTGTCATTAATCCACATCCAAATCTTATTATTTAATTGGATCCCTTCATTATTTTTCTTTCTTTCCCCTTACAAGGTAGAAATTCAAATCTGGTGTCTTCTGATATCTTAGAGTAGCAGTGTCCAATCTTGGTGATTTTCAGACTTCAGCTCCCAAAATTTCCCAGCCAGTCATACTGGGAATTGAAGCATCCAAGTCTTAAAGTTACCAAAGTTCAATACCCTTGTCTTAAAGTATAGCTCTCCTATGCTTCAGCCAACAGAGTCAAAAATTGAAATGGACAGAAGTTGTCATCCCAAACCTCAGGAAGACTCCAAATTATTTGTACCTGCTTTTCTATGTCAAGTCTGAAGTTTAGATTATTTTGTGAGATAGCGTTGGGACAAAAGTTTCTATTTCCTTTTGACAAATGCTAATTATTTTAATAGGAAAGATTTTTTTTTTTATTTCTCTCTAAAGAGAACATTTTCAGTGAAATTCTCCCGGCTAGGTTTCTCGGCAATGATCGTAAGATATGAGATGGTCGAGAAATATTTATGAATCTATCTCTTTGCTTGCTTACAATCTCTCTTAGCTTCTCACATTAAATCTTAAAGAAACAATCTGGAAGAAATCCACCCTGGGGGCTTTTTCAGGTGAGGAAGCAGAATGATGGATAATAATAATTAGAAAGTGGTTATTAGCGGCATATTAACTTAAACCCTTGCTTTCCCTGAATCTAAACTGGAGAATCTACACAAAAAGGCAGAAGTTTGTTGTTTCAGTCAGAATGCAGATGAAAGTGGACACGGTTAACCAGTTTAGGTTCAATGGATCCTGTCTTCTTCATGACATTGCAATTGCAGGACGAATATTATATGCAGGGTTGGGCTTCGAAACTTTAGCAAAAGGTTCTCTACCCGGTTGCTGGGTGGGTATGGCCATGGTAAGTGTTGCCTAGTCAGCCTCCTGGAACACTGGGGGGGGGGGGTTGCCCTTCCCCAGCTCCGGCGATTTTCCTCGAGCCTCCAGGAAGGTGAAAATGGCTTCCCCAGGTTCCGGAGGCTCTCTGGAAGCCAGAAACAGGCTCATTTCTGGCCTTCCTGAACTTCCATGAGGCCCCTTTTTTTGCCCTCCCTGAGCCTCCGTGTGCACCCTGCACTAGTGGTGGGATTCAAAAAAATTTACTACTGGTTCTGTGGGCGTGGCTTGGTGGGCGTGGCAGGGGAAGGATACTGTAAAATCTCCAATCAGAGGTGGAATTTGCCAGTTCTCTGAACTACTCAAAATTTCTGCTACCAGTTCTCCAGAACTGGTCAGAAGCTGCTGAATACCACCTCTGTCCTGCACTTACCTGCATCCAAAATGGGCCACGTGGGAAGTCCTGGGAGGGGAGGGGAGGGATGAGTAGGGCCAGACAGGAGTGGGATTTGGGGGTTCTCCAAACTGCACAGAATCTTAGCTAGGGGGCTCTCCTGAACCCATGTGAACCTTCAGCAGCCCAGCCCCGATTATGTGTACATTGTGCTAAAATCATTTCCAAGCAAAGATAGGGAAAATGATTTGTTGTTGTTTTTTTCCAAGAATTTGGGCTAGATTATTCATTTGCCCTATAAAAAAAGAAATCACTTGTTTGGAGTGAATTTTACTCAGTCTTCAAAATTCTAAGATAGCATTGCTCTAAGCATTTTAGGGCTTTCAAGGGCATTATCAACAACTTATGTTTTGCTAGTGTATAATTAACAACAGGTGCTGATCATATGTGCAGTTAGCAGATTGCCTGCTTTGTTTACATTGATTACAATCTGTGCAACATACACATCCAGGAATTGTTGCACCCTCAACCTTTAGAAACTTACAGAAACCACAGCAAGGAAACTGCTAATCTCTGAGGAAGATGGACAGTTTAGAAATAGGAAAAATGCATATGTAAATACAGACATACATACATCAGGGGTGGGATTCTACTGGTTCTGTCCAGTTCTATAGAACCCCATGTTAACTTTCTAAGCAGTTCGGAGAACCGGTAGTTAGAAAAAAAAATCATTTTGGTTTTTTCCACCCTTATTACATTCTTGCCAGAACGCCTAGACTTCCTGTCTCTGGAGCTTCTGGGGCTTGACTTTCTTAAAAGGAAAGGGTTGTTTTAAGATTTTTACACTGCTGTTGGGAAGAAATACTTCCCTGGACAATCAGCACTTTGAAGAAATAATTATTGATATAATGACGCAAAGCTTTTAGTGACAGGAAACCAAGATGAGTGACATTCAGCAAGGCTTCTTGGCTAGCTAAGAAGATTGACATTCAAATGTGAGTTTACATCCCTTTCTGAATTTTGGTTTAAAACTGGTTTTTGGTTTAGGTTAATTCTGTGCTTGGTGATGTTTAATCCTTTGTTTATTGATGGGATAATTTTCCCTATTCAGCTTCAACAAGCATGACTACGTTTTGTGATTTAATTATTTATATTGTGTTTGGATTTTTCTTGCCTCATGGGTTTCTTTTTTTATCTGGGGAGAGGTCTTCCTCACTGCTCTAATACTATCTGGCACTGTCCTTTTGGGGTATACTTCCAAGAGGCAGGATGCAAGCTTGGCACTGAGTTTTTTTACTGCCTTTCTGGGGGGCATGTGACCTTTCCTCAAATCTGGATGATTTCCTTAGGATATCTCGTGAAGTGAGTGAAACCAGCTGGTATTTTTAAGGAATGCAAATGGATCTAAAGATTGCTTTTCCTGGGTGTGCGTTTTCTGGAAAGCTTAAATGACCTCCTCTGCTAAAGGGTTTCACTTTATGAGCAAGAGTTGGTGCTTAATAGTTATTACTGCATTTTAACTATTTTAATTCATCAGGGTGCTTGGGCACCCTGCCTGATTTGTAATCTGGCTTGCAGGTATTTTTTCATCTAATGACTGGTATTTCGGGCAGCTTTTGCAAGCAAAGAAGCTTTTTGTATTTTTGTACAGGTAATCCTTGACTTACAACAGTTCATTTAGTGACCATTCAAAGTTACAATGGCACTGAAAAAAGTGACTTATGACAATTTTTTCAACTTATGACCATTGCAGCATCCCCGCCTGTCATGAGAGGCCAGGCAGGGAGAGCGCGCCCTTGACATGAGTGATGTCAAGGTTAGCCACGCCCACCCAGTCACCATGACCACCAAGCCACACCCACCAACTAAGCCACACCCACAGAACCGGTTGTTAAAAAAACTGAATCCCATCCCTGACACATATTGATAACCAGCTATGATAGTGAACAAAAAGTGAACATGTGTGTTCTCTGGAACTTTTTGTCAAGAGTAATAGGGGAAAAATGCAAGGAATGTGAAGGAAACAAGAATTCATCAATTTATGTTGGGTTTTTGTGTGTTTTTAAAGTCCATATTAGATATAATTCATATTCAGATATAATTCATAATCAACAAAAAGAATATTTTGAAAAGAGGTTTCTATTTTGCTTGATATCTTCGGTATGGAAGCTTCTGATCCTTATTCATTACTCTGAGAGATATCTATTTAAAATTCATATATACATACATATATTCTTGCTGATAGGGAGAATTTCATATTTATCTGATAAATGCTTTCCAAGCTAATGTACTTAATTTAATTTCATTTAATGTTCCACAGGCTTTAGTAGTCCTGAACTGAAGAAAAAATAAAACTCAATATGTCTTAAGAAATATTGAGAGACAGTAGCTTAAATCTGTGTGTATAATGATACATTTAAATGCAAATATTGCTACAATTGCTTGTAGCCATAGACATGAGTAAATTTTCATCTATTGGGTTATTGAATAAATGACTGGGACAAATCATGTTTTCTTTCTCTATCAATTTTTATACCTTAGTTATTGAGTTTTATGCATATGAACTAGTACTTTATAACTTTTGAAAATTGCTCTGAGTAATTTTTAATGACAGTATTTTTCCCCTTATAATTTATTTATGGCTGAAGTATATAATTACATGCTGCATCATATATTTGTAATGTGTAAGGACAAATTTTGTTTATTTAATTTATTCAAATGTATGTAGCCTCTATCTCATATATATGACCATGAGTGGCTTACAATTAAAACAAACTCCAAAACAAAGAACAATGCAACACTTTAAAGACAAAAACATCAACATCAAAGCATATATTAAAAATCATCATAAAAACAGCATAAAATTCACAGTTGAATTGTTAGGAGCAGGGCAGCACTGATCTAATTCAAATCACCAACTTGAAATATTGTTGTTGTTTGACCAATTGAGTCAATTTATTTGAGATTAAAATTTTATTTTGGAAAAAAAATTCTGCCCAAGTGCAGAAGCAGTTAAATTTAATCTGGAAAGTCAATTAAATGTTCATAATGGATTAAACTGCCTTTGGTGAAATCAAATATCACTATAAACATTAATGCCATATTTCAATTAAATTAAATTAAAGTATTAAAAAGCACTGCTATTCCTCTGAACATTTCAACAAATTATCTATTTTCCTTTTTGCCCCAATATCTGAAAATTATCTTTCCCCAGCCCTTGTTGCTGAGATGTTTATGAATGAAATCCTTGCAATAACTCTCATATTTCAATTCTTCCATTTCTACAAGGTTTTGAAAAGTTAGAGGGATGATGTATTTTCATTACTATCTTTATGTGTTTCTATACTGGTAAAAATAATGTTTTATGAACTTTCACATTATAGCCTGCTCAAATTTTAGAAACTTATTTACACACAGGATAAAACATGTGCTTTTGGACTTTCACAATGCCTTGGGAAGGAGTTTTCAATTCTGCCAGGTCTTGACTGAGGTTTTCTCCTGGTTATAAATGACCAAAACAAATGCCCAGGTCCAAGCATTCAAAAGTTGAATAAGCCAAATAAAATCCATGAAGCTGAAGCCAAATGGAACATGTGGTCTACTTCTATAGCCAAACAACCAGAACTGAGAAAGGTTGCTGAATTAAAAGAGGATGCTAACACAATTAATAGTGTTGTTACTAGTGATAAAGATTTACTTACTGATGAAAGACAATAAAAATATGGATTATGATTAAAAGGTAGAGAGGAGGGCACAGAAGATATAATGGGGAGGGAGGAATCAGCTATTAGTCCATCAATCATCTTCGGCATGACACTTCCCCATTAGACCCCAAGCCAACTGGTAGAGCCAGGTCTTCAAGCTATTATGGAAGGTCAGGAGGATGGGAGCCAATTTCACATCAGGTGGTTAGCTGTCCTAAAGGGCATGAGTTGGAATCTTATTAGTGTGGTGGCCTTGCATGTTGCACCAAACTTTGAATTCTAGAATTCTTACAAAGATTACGCATTAGCTGTAGTAGCTATCTGGTGTTTGTGTGTGTGTGTGTGTGTGTGTGTGTGTGTGTGTGTGTGTGTGTAGTTCATTTATATGATCATGAGCTACACTGAATCCATACTACATTAATATTTGTTGGGATTCTGTTAATATACAAGAAGGGTATCAACTATTGCTTCCATTGTTTGCATGGAAATCTATTTATTAAATATCATTCTTGCTGTTTTCTATGATGAAATTCTTGGATTGTTCTGAGTTTTGTTCAACATAGGATCCTGTATTTGGTGTATTCTGTATTGGAATACGACCAAATAAGAACATTCTAATGTTCTACTTCTGAGCAGGGATGGTTTGTCCAAAACTTCTTGAAGTAAGCAAGTATAGAAGAATTTAGAACTGTTTAATACAAAAATTGACATATTTAAAAATAATAGGACAGTGGGTGTGAATAAAAACTTTAAAAATATGAAAGCAAAGAAAAGCAAAGTTGAGATCTAAGCTAAAGTTTATATACAATGGATACAAGGCGGACTTATTTCCTGATACAATCTTAGGCAGTCAAATCTTAGAACAAGATAGATAGAATGACTGAAACTTTCCACTAGCATTCCAAGTGAAGGATTCCACTAGGAATCCTTCATCCTTCTGCTTTGAAAAAAAAAGAGAGAGACCCAAAAGTCAATCTCACTCCTTCTTTGCCTCCAACATAAGAAAGAGAATCTGCTGCTGAATTTATACATTTCATTTATGGGTGATGCAGGCACCCAAAAGTACAACCCATCATTTCTCATGGGTGATGTCAACCCTGAAGCTGACCTTTGGCCACTTTGAGACTTCAGTGCTGACACACTGGAGAAGAGGGATAAGGAGGGGGGAAATAAAGATCGTTGGGAAGTTGTAGTCAAAACAAAATACTTTCTCTTGGGAACCAAGGACATTCCTGCTCAGAAGGATGGGGCTGAAGTCACCTAGTGACTGGACGATATCCTGATTGGACCACATGACTGATTGTTTTGAGAAAGTGAAAAACTTTTACTTTTAATGAGGTGAAAACCACGGGAATAATTAGAGTCGGTTTTCACCAGCCTTTGCCAATTTGACACATCTAATAAACCTGTTCTTTGAGGAATTTGCTTCCCTCAGAGTTTTGCTTGCTATGGGTATGTTACTTGAAACCCTGACAGGTGAATTCCTGGTGCTTAGGAATGAAGTGAAGAAGGACCCTTAGTGAAGAAGGACCAAAACTGTGGGAAAAACAAGCTACTTCTGCTGCCTGCTAGCTGCCTGCAATTTGACAGTTCAAATCTCACCAGGCTCAGCCTCCCTTCCTTCCAAGGTGGGTAAAAGAAGGACCCAGATTGTTGGGGGCCAGAGGCTGACTCTGTAAACAATTTAGAGAAGGCTGTGAAAGCATTGTGAGGGGTTATATAAGTCTAAGTGCTATTGCTATTTGCTTTTTATTTTGTTTTGTTTATTTGCCTTCTCCTCCCCTCCCCTGTTTTTTTTCTTTTCTCAGCCTGGCTGAGTTATGTGCATTTTTAAATGGCTGGCATGATAGAAGGAAATCTGTTTTCTTTCTTCAAACGGATGAGCTTGAATTTCCCTTAGTTCCTCATTCTGAAGTTTCAGGTTCTCCCTTGAGCTGCTGTCAGCAGTGATGTATAGCATAGGAACTTTTCACTAAACTCATTACAGAGTGATTGTCCTCCAGGAAAGACACAGCCACGTTCCCGCAGCTGACTTGGCAGTGTCAAATCTTATCAGATGGAAAGCACCAACTGCGTAATGGGGATTAAACTGATTCCTTGCCAAGATGGAAGCCGCTACTTTCAAAGAGCGCTTGTGCATTAATACTGACATTTCTGAGGCTTGTCAAACTTCCATCATTCTGTAGGGCAATAATTGTGACATGTGGATGCCAAGACATTGATAACCAGATGATAGAAGGGGTTGGATTGGGTAGTCTCTCAGGAATATAATAGAACAGAACAGAATAAAATAAAATAAGAATGGAATAGGAATAGAACAAGATTAGACTAGAACAGAAAAGAAAAGAAAAGAAAAGAAAAGAATTAGTGATGGCATTCAGGGAAAAAACTGTCCTTATGTCTAGCTGTTCTGGTGTGCAGTGCTCTATAGTGTCGTTTTGATGGTAGAAGTTGAAACAATTTATGTCCAGGATGTGAGAGGTCTGTAGATATTTCCACAGCCCTCTTTTTGACTCGTGATGGCATATAAGGATAATTCATACAGTATTTGCTTCAAGCCTGTTTTTGTGAGATCATAAAAGTTAGGAGTAATAAAGAGCAAGGGTATTGCAAATTGTATGGGAGATCCATTGGAAAAATAGTGGATAAACAAACAAACAGATACCTCCCCTTCCTAATTCAGTTGTGGTTTTATTGAATAAATAAAAGTCAGTTGTCTGACTTTCAATTAATGCATCCACATAAGACCAAACTTGTTCATACAAATAAATGTGTTGAGCATTAAAAGTTGTTTCACAAACCCCAAATGCTGGGTTTATCCAACTTGCTAAACCCAAACCACAATTTATGTATGCTTGGCTTAATTTCATGCATGAATATTGTCAGCGAGTATGGAGAATGTAACAAATGTGTTGTTAATTTAAGCAGCATGCGGGTAAAGTTGGTCCATCTCTGCTTTAAATGAGAACATCACATTTGCTGCAACTCTTCCTGCAGCTCATTTTCAAAATTCAGAGCTAAACAAGGGAGAAGAGAAAGTAACAAATGATATTTACATTTGAGTCATAAATAGGCCTTTCTTCACTTTTATATTTGCCTATGTTTAAACATCTTTATTTCTAATAAAGGCAGCCAAAATTTGTTGGAAGATATTTGACTTTTCAAGTGTCTGTCACTTCTGTTATTGCCAGAGGCATAACATTAGGGACCAGGATAAAGTTCAAAAGTATTACAAATTTATTACATGCTACCTATATACAAGAATCTGAACTACTAATGGTTAAGGCAAACTGGCACCAGATAAGAATCAATGGACTTAAGGGAAACTGGAGTTAGGTTTCTTTTAGGGGTGCAGAGACTTTTGGTATCCTCTACAATTATGTCACAAACTAAATAAACTTGGCAAGAAAACCAAACACAACTTTTTATGTACAAATAACTAAATGTAATTAGCAGAGGCTTGTCTGCTTACATATTATCTATTTTTCCCCTCCTACATATTCTCACTGCTATTTAGAGTCACACTGTATTTTATGAGTTGGCCAATTGAGGACTGTGAGACAATCTGCCTTTCAAAAATGAAACAAATCCATGGTGTAGATCAAATCAACTTGATTGTAGTACTAGATTTATCAGCTTTTCTAAACAAAACAGCCACCAAGTAGATTCTATAATTCAGAAGAGGCAGTGAAGCAAAATATGGTCTTGTTTTCACATTTTCTACAATCCCACAACATGATTTCTTTACGAATCAAAGTAAAATTAAAACAAAGAAGGATTTTGGTTCAAGTGGATACTTGAACTTTTGAACACACTTGGCTTTTGAATGATGCACCACACTTCAAAGTGTGTATCACACTTCAAAGAACATTAAAAATGTGGTTTTCTCACAAACTGGAGTGCAAGATATTTGTGGATATTGTTGAACAGACACTTCCTATTTTTACTGTTCTACCATTTTTAATTGTAAGCTGCCATGGTTGTTCTGGAGCTAGGTGGCCTCCAAATCTAATAAAATACATTGGTTCCCAATGAGGTTTGAGATGTTCAAGATGCTTCTAAATCCCTAGGTCAATAAAGGAGAATGTTTGTAGCTCAGGGTTGAAAGGAAGGGCCTTTGGTATTCTCTGAGCTTGCGTGTTTTCTTGCAGACATTTCATTACCCAACGAGGTAACATCACCGCTAGTCATGGTATTGGGCTTGGCTTTCTGAGAGACTAACATTCTCCCATTGTTTCTGTCCATCTGACAAGATCATTCAGAGTGGACATGCTCCATGTCTCATCTGATGAGAGGATGTGTTTGTTTGGTATTTAAATCCCCAGTTATTGCTCCATTCTTGTTTGGATTGTTTTTAACTAAACAGTATATATAAACTGTTCCTGATAGGAGTATATATGGTGGAGGGATAGATAGATAGACAGATACATAGATGTACAGAGACAAACAGACAAATATCTATGGAGATTCTCAATCTTCCTGGTCATGGTTGTTTCAAAGGTGCTTTTTCAAAAGGCAACTAGATTATATTTGTTCCCTTGAGGAAGAAAACATTTTGCTTCTCATCCAAGAAGCTTCATCAGTTCTGGCTGGAAGGTGGGGGAAGGATGGAAGGATTAGTTCTGAAGCAAAACAGTCGCCTTTTGAAAAAAAAAACATTTGAGATGGACAAATAGATAAGTAATCTGATCTATATAATATGCTTGTGGACAATGCATTTCACTGCTGAAGGCAGCAGAAGTAAAATCTGATTCTTGTTCTTAACACATAAGGAATTCAGTGTTAATTGTTCATCATGACAGTATGAATATGTATGAACACTCTTTTTTTAAAAAAAAAATATTTGTTTACTTACTTGCTACTGGTGTGGTAAACTTTGACATGTGTGAAGGTTAAGAAAATCATCTAATAAAGCCTAAATTTCATCTACCCAACCAACTGCAATTTGTGAAGAAGAAAAAAGACGTATTAGGAAAATCCTGCACAAAATTACAGTAGATATATTTATGAGCATAACAAAATGTGTTACATTCAAGGAAATCACTTGTGTATGTGTGCATATTTAGGTAATTGCAAACAAAAATATTAATGCTTAGAGAAGCATGCACCAAAATAAACACAAACGTCCCTGCAAATTTTGAAAAATATTTTTCAAGAAAAAGGAACTGAAAGGACAGATTGGCCAATCCTTTATTAGTGAAGGGCCTGATTGTCTAATGTCCCCAATATATAACTATGGCATCTATCTATCTATCTATCTATCTATCTATCTATCTATCTATCTATCTATCTATCTATCTATCATCTCCATTTATCCATCCCATTCCATCGATCCATCAGGTTTACATAGCCCCACATCTCAAAAAATCTGATGGGATGGCCTACAATAAAAAGCTATTTTGCTATCACTGAAATAAGCTGCAGTGAATAAGCTGGATTCAGACTGAATGTAGGTGTCAACTTTGAATTGAACCTGGCAGAAGTCATTTTTCTCTTCTGCAGTTACCACACAGAATGGGGAGGGGGAAGGAGGATGAAATGCAGTGCTAGATAAAGCACAGAACTTTCTCGGGAAACCAAGATCATCTCTATAGTAGTGGATAGAGATGGGGAGGAGTGCCTGGGGAGCCCACCAATTAACCTAATTGGCCAAGGTGGCCTGTTTTTTATAGAGAGGGAGTTATTTCCTATTTTAATTATAACTGAAACCACTGCAAATATTTAGAGTTGGTTTTCCATTTGAACGTGCTGATATAATGTACCTAATAAAGAAGTTCTTAGAGGAAGATCTCAGCCTCAGAGTTCTAATCTGCTTTGGTTCATTAGTCAGGATCATGACAGTTGGCCAAAGAATTGCATTTTTACAGACTGATCAGCCTATATCCCAGGAGTTTTTGTCTCCTTAAGAATGAGGCAAACCTGAACAATCAATCATCTGACCTAGGGTAATACTGTACATTCTCAAGTTCGGCCCATGGTGTAAAGCCTGATTTTTTTTTCCTTTGGAACACTTAATCAGAAAAGGTTAATTGCAATTTAAACTAAAAGAAAATATAGATTTTGCTAAACCAATGGTTATGAGCAGTGATGGGATTCAATTTTTTTTACTACTTTTTTTACTGTGGGCATTGCTTGGGGGGGCATGGCAGGGGAAGAATACTGCAAAATCTCCATTCCCTCCCACCTCACTAACCTGCTTTACAGCTCCATTCTCCTGTGCAGGGTAACAATAGAAAACCCAGTCAATCAGCTGGACCTCAGGAGGCAGGGAATAGATGGGAGCAGGGCCAGTCAGAGACAGTATTTGCTGGTTCTCTGAACTACTCAAAATTTCCACTACCGGTTCTCCAGAACTGGTCAGAACCTGCTGAATACCACCTCTGGTTATGAGCCATCAAGTTGGTACTGTTAGCAACTGAATAGGTTTTATTTATGATGCTCTGTCCCCAATCTGTTTTTTTTTCTTTTTTCAAATCTTCCAAAGGCTCATTCATTACCTCTGTAACAGAGTCCTTCCATCTTGCTGTTGGTAGTCCTGTACATTTCTTTCTTTCCATCTTTCCCACCAATAAAGCATTCTTCACAGAGCTGTGTCATCACATAATGTATCCCAAAAAAGACTAATCTGAGTTTGGTCACATGTGCCTCAAGTGAGAATTCTGTGTGATGATCCATCACTTTGTTTTCTTGGCTGTCCCCATATTCTCAGGAATCTTCTCCAACATCAACATTCAAAAACATCAATACTTCTCCCACATTGTTTCTTAAAAATCCAACTTTGGTTTCATAGAGTATCATAAGAAATAAAATTGCTTGAACTATTGTGATTTTTGTAGGATAAATATGCCACTTATATTCTTTGCATACATAAACTCAGCTTATCAAAAATGAAAGAGACTGATTCTTTAGAATGTCTTGATAAAGTTTGGACTTTATTATTCACCAGTTCGGAGACCAATCAAATTTATCAGAAAATATACTTTCTAAACAGGATGGGTGTCACTTTCATTGTGAGAAGTTCAAAATAACCATTGGGAGATGTCTTCTGGGTGTGACCATAATGTCTACTAGGCATAAAACTGAATAATAAGCAAATCTACATTTCCTTCCTTCCTTACCTCCTTCTTTCTCTCCTCCCTCCCTCCCTCCCTCCCTCCCTCCTTTCCTTCCTTCCTTCTTTCCTTCCTTGGTCTTCTAAAGGGGAAATTGAAGCTAAGATCAATTGCTGTTACTAAAAAACAGAAACCTGCTCCAGGCACAATCACATACAGTATATTTGAAAAATATAAATAGCTGATGAACTTTGCCTTCCCACAAACTCCAAAGATGAAAGAACAGAGGTTGCTGATTCTGCTTAGTTTTGTTTTTGTTTAAAAAAGAAAGTCCAAGGAGCCATCTGTCCTCCTCAATTTTCTGTCATGAACCATTTCCCACCATCCCTTTCTGATAGTACAGAGCAGATGTCCTCTTAAATGTTTGTTTCCCCCAGCTTTCTGTATTATTAGGAAAAAGGCAGAGTGGCTTTTTAAACATATTAATATGCATCTGCCAAGACAAACATTTTTTTTTAGTGCAAATGCTTTTAATTGGCTAATTTATATTTTAGCCAGACACATCTGCACATTTTAGTGATTGTGAGGAAAAAAAATATGATCTTCAATCCAAATCTGATTTATTCTCAAAGTTATTTACTGATTTATTTTGAAGAGAGACACTCCTTATTTGATCTGTGAACCATTTTAAAACAAACTGTAAAGATATTAATTTAATTAATTAATTAATTTTTTTAAATCATGTAAGCCACCAAACGTCACTCTGTATGAGTTGGGCAGCCATATATTCAACTGAAAAGGAAAATTAGAGAGGAATGTAACTACATCTCTTGGCTTCTGCAAAATGATGGCCAGTTTTCCTAGGCCTTGCATTTTCTTTTTTTTTTAAAAATTCAAAATAATCCTATAGGTATTGATTTTTAAATGTACTAGGCATCAATTTAAGAAATGGAAGCAAAAAAATTACATGTTTATAGTGCCACTGCTCACAAAGTCATCTTTAATCAGCTTATTACTGTTAAAACAATTCTTAGATGTCAAGCAGGTTGGTATACCTGAAAATCTGGGAGACCCTTCAGAGTCTCATTGCAATTATCACACAGTATTTTTAAAGAAGAAGATTGAAAATTATGTTCCAGCCTTTGGGTAAATCCTACATATTTTCTGTCTTCCCCCCCCCCCCCNCCCCCCCCCCCCATATCTCCATTCAAGTTTTGAATGAACTATAAGAAGAGGAACAGTGGTGGTATTCAGCTGGTTCACACTGGTTCGCGTGAATTGGTAGAAAGGATTTGTCATGGGTCACTGAACCAGTACTAAGTTCTGGCTGGCCATGCCCACAACCCGGTTGCCTGGTCACCACTGAAGAGGAGCCTCTGCATGTTTCAGTTCAAATATTCCTACAGTTTAGCATGTATGATTGCCTAGGTAATTCTACATGAAAGCACATAGGAGAATAATGTTCATACAATATCATCATATCCTGAGCATAACACTTAGTTGAGTTGATATTTTCTCTTAAGATACAGTTCCTCCTGAAGACTGATTAGAAGGGTCTCCTGTCATGATCAGAGTCAACACACCTCAAAATTCCCTTGATTTTGGAAAGACTGGTTGCTGGCTCGATGTAATTCCTAGGGGGTGGAACACAGGTTCTGCTTCTTGGAATATTTCCTCCTGATCCTCTTCTAACTCCAATGAATATAATCTCACCAGGATGGTCCCTCACAAACCACATCTTTGAATTCTTATAGGCTCATGCTTATTCCATCTGTAATATCATCTAGTTCCTTTGTCTTCTACTGATTGGTGCATAGAAGGTTTTCCTCTGGTTTAATATGACAGCTGGTCAATTCAGTCTTTATCTGGTGGCATAAATTTTTGTATCGGGTTTTGAAGTTGGCAACGTGACCAGATTTGTTTTCCTTCCAAAGTGATTTATTTTGGGTCTGAAGCTTCCTTTTTGTTATGGGTAATTTGTTTTTTCTGTTTTGGGGAGTTGATTTTGGTACATATAGTTTGATGACTCTTTTGACTTCAAGTAAAAATATGTTGTAATGGTCTTAAACAGTATTGCATCCAGCGAATATAAATTGCCAATCAAGACATGAAAGATCATTGTCCATAAGATCATAGTTGCCTTTTTTGAAGTTATAATTGGGGATCCTGTTGTTATGATGATTTTTGTGTGGACGCCTGTTGAGATAAAAGTCAATCATGTTGTGGTCACTGTTGGAAAAGGGTTCTTTAATTTGTATTCTCTAAATTGAATTCAAACTATTGCAGAAGATGTGATTGAGGCAGTTGTTAAGCCCCTGTCCCACTGCACTTACGGATGCAAAGAGGATGTAAAACGTTAAAAAAAGCTTGCCATCCATTGGAAAACACTATGCATCCATTGTGTACTCACTGCATATGTGTTTCATATGCTCTATCAGTCGAGCATCCGTCCACTGCAATTTCATCTGCGCAAGAAGTTTTGAGCTGCACAAAACTTTGTGAACGGATGAACTTTCCGCCGCATACGATGTACATCCATGACATATATGGGCAACAAACATTCTATGTCTGTTATCATCTGTTAAAGCCCATGTGACACTGCCCAATGGATGCAAAAAGGACACATTTGTTTAGGGTCCAGTTCATGTAAGGTAGATTGAAGTCACCAAGAAAGATAAAAGTGTGTGGGCAGGATGTTGCCCATGTTAGTTTACATGTTGTAAACTTGTTTACATGTTCGATGTCATAATCAGGGGCTCTGTAACATAGTAAGAATCTAAATATGATATTGAAGGACAGTTCACAGACTATGGTCTCAGGAAGAGCAAGCTCCTGGGTAACTTGGATGTTTTTTTAGATGTAGGGACTTTTTATAGAAGGTAGCAACACCACCTCCTCTACGGTCTCCTTTCATACCACCTCCTTTCACAATCTGATCAGTAAACATGATAGTCTATTACTGTGGTAATAGAGTGAGGGAGAGATGGGTTGACCCATGTTTCACAGATAAATATGAAGTTGAATTTAGCTGTATTTAGGAAGAGGAGAAATTCAGGAATTTTATTTACAAGGCTTCTTGCATTGAGTAGCTGCATTTATGGCTAGTTGTGGTTGGAATAGAGGTAGTTAGGGGCGTGTGTGCCTAGTTTTAAGTCGTCAGTTTTCCCAAACACCGTGGTCTTTTCCAGTTATTCTTCTTTATACATTATGTGTCCAAATATTGAAACTCTGGCTTCATTTTTCAGGACTTCTAGTGAGCAGTCCAATTTACTTTCATCTAATATTGAATTATTTGTTCTTCTTGCTGCTGAGGTATTCTTAACAATCTTTTCCAACACAGTTCAAAAGCATCACTTTTTTTCTTGATTTAGCTTTCATGCCATACAATATATTACAGCAAAGAAAACAATGGCCTTGAAAATACAACTCTTTGTTGTGAGTGGGAGGTCTTTGCATTTTAATATTCGGTCTAGATCAGAGGTGGTATTCAGCAGGTTCTGACCAGTTCTGGAGAACCTGTAGCGGAAATTTTGAGTAGTTTGGAGAACCGGCAACTGTCCCCTCTGACTGGAGATTTTACAGTATCTTTCCCCTGCCATGCCACGCCCACAGAACCAGTAGTTAAAAATTTTGAATCCCATCACTGGTTTAGATCTGTCATAGTCTTTCTTCCAAGTAGCGGATTCTTTTTATTTCAGTTAGCAATCATGTGAAATGCTGATCCTAGGAAGATGAAATCTCTTACTTCTTCACTAATTTGCACTGGGTTGGCATTACCTGTTGATGTAATCTTGAGACTTTTTCATTTTTTATATTTGATATTGAGCAACAGCTTAGCTTTTGTATTCTTCTTTCACCTTCAGTAAGAGATATGTAGTTTTTGCCTTATTCTGAACCATCAGAATGATGACATCAACATATTTAAGTTAAAAATTTAAAATTCTGGTTTGCTTCCATAAGTCCAACTTTTTTATGATATATTCTGCAAACAAGTTAAATAACAGTAAAATAGTGTAGAACAGAGATCTCTTAAAAATGAGTCATTTAGTTGTTCAAAGTCTCTTTCTTACTGTTCCTCATTCTAATTACTGCTTCCTGATCATCAAACAGATCCTTTAATGGGATGATGAGGTAGCCCAGCACCCCAAGATTTGTGGGCTATTCACAACATGTAGCCTACATCATCAGAAACCCTTACAGAATTTTAAAAAGGGGAAAAACAGCCATAGTTTTGGAACAACCTAACTTTTAAGCCACTATCACAAGGGATGGGATTCTACCAGTTCGGATCAGTTCTATTGAACCAGTTATTATGATTCTGCACAGCTCAGAGAACTGGCAAATGGCTGCCCCCTTTCTCCACCCACCCCTCCCCTCCCTGTCCAGTCAGTCCTTATCACACATGTGCAACATTGCGCACATGCCCGACATCGCTGACTGCATTCTCTCCCACCCAGTCACTCCTTAAGGTATTTCTTTGTTTTCCCACTCCCAACAATCAGCTGTTCTGATGATCAGCTATGCCAGGATCACTGTCTTACTGCTTCGCCCAGGAAGCTCTCCTGAGACCCAGGAGGCAAAAAAGGGTGCATGGGGTGGGCCCCAGGGAAGCTTTCTGGGAGCAAAAACACCCCCCAGGAGGCTTACCTAATGCCCAGGAGGCAAAAAAAATTGGGGGGAGGGCTGCAAAAAAAAAAAAGAAGCCACAGCCACCCAGTCACATGGCTCCGCCCACCTAGCCATGCCCACAGAACTGGTTGTTAAAAAAATTGAATCCCATCCCAGGTGTTAGCAGGCTAATTTTGGATTCTCTGTGACTTCTGAACCCATCTTATACCTTTGGCCGTTATTAATATTAATATAGTTATCATAAGTGTTACTGAAGTCTGGATTTTCAAAAATGTGAGCATTATTTTATGAATATGTGACATTAGTTTGAGCAATTTGAACACACCTTAGCATTTCCCTTTTCTGATATTGGAATGTAAATTAATACTTTAAAGTCCCTGAGACCCAGCTGCTTTCTGTAGCTGCTTTGATATGTAGCACTTTGCATCATTGTTAGAAAGCAAATATCAATTTTTCTAGGAGACACTTAATGTTATCTGATTGTCTAGTTCCATTTCTAGAAATAGGCTACTGAGAGACTCCAAACAATAACTGATTTTTCATTCATTTGTTTTATTCTGGGTATATATGGAAAGTAAGTTCTAAAGCATGTTCTAAAGGAATTACATAAAGTCCCCTATTGTGATTGGTTGCTTAGCAATTGTTAAAAAGTTGTGATGGATCTCTCTGAGGGTGCTTATGATTAGACCTTCTGATGGCTGATCTCCTGCTTACCTGTCAGGCAATATCAGTATAGAATATCAGAATGGTTAACAGATTTGAAAGACACATTTTAGGTTATCCATTCCAACACCTCCCCCAAGTAGGAGACCCTATACCATTTCTAACAAATGGCAATCCATTCTCTTCTTGAAAGCTTCTAGTGATGAGGCTCCCACAACTTCTGAAGGCAACTTCTGTTCCATGGGTTGATTGTTCTCCTGTCAGAAAATGCCTCCTTATTTTCAGGTCGAATCTCTCCTTGTTCAGTTTCCATTCATTGTTCCTTGTCTGGCCTTCATGGGCTTTAGGAAATGGCTTGACCCCCTCCTCCTCTCTGTGGCAGCCCCTCAAATACTAGTCAGTTCCTGCAACCGTTCATCATATGTTTTAGCCTCCCAGTCCCCTAATCATCTTGGTTGCTCTTCTCTGCACATTTCTAGAGTCTCAACTTCTTTTATATAGTGTGGTGTCCAAAAGTGGATGCAGTATTCTAGGTGGGATCTTATTAAGGCACAACCAACTCATGTTTACAGCTGCTTGCAACATCCCACTGTTACTGGCACCAGCAGCCTGTGCAGACAGCAGCAGAATCGGGCAGTGTGGAAGAAGAGGGACCAGTCTGGGAGTCTGGAGAGGACTCAGATGAGGGTCCTGCATCCGATGGAAAGATGGGGCCAGGACCATCTGGGAGTGGAATGCTGACTCCAGAGCCTCCAGAATCTGGCAACAGCGAGGCAGAGGAACAAGGGGAGCCTGTTCCCAGTGCGCATATGCACAGAGCTGCTAGAAGGCAAGAGCAGCTAAGACAAAAGGGGCAACTTGGGAGTAAAGCTTGGAGGTGATTGACACTCCCCTAAGATATAAGGAAGTGCAAAGGTAGGAAAACCTTTGCAGGATGCAATGTCATTTGCTCTGATCAATTTGGACTCTGAAAGCTCCGTAGTGAATTTGTTCTCTGATTTTAAAACACTAATTGGGACTTTAGTCATTGGTAGCACTTCAAATCAGATAAGGTGTATTCTTATCAGATTTCTTCCATAGCACTTTGGCAAATGTTCCTGGGATTATTTATAACCAGTTGAAACTCATTCCGGGCTGTGAATGATGATAATTGACAGCCATTGAACTAAAATAAAAGGGGTTTGGATTTTATTTGTGTTTGTTGGTGTCTTAGGAAGCCTTGGTCAGAACAGTTACATGATCACATTTTAATAACTGCAGGGTTCACTTAATGACTGCCTCAAAAAAATCAGGTCAGTCACATGGATGATCTGCTTTGTCACCATCATGATGTACAGTCATGATGGGTTGGCTCTATAATAGTTGAAGGCCAAGGACTATTCGTAGGGGAGATTCTTGATAGGGACGCGGTGTCACCATATCCACTGGATGGATTTCATTTATCAGTAGAACTAAATAAAACTACTATTGTGCTTTAACTTCCTGTTGATATCTGGCTTTACAAATACCACAACAGGAGTTCATTGAAATGATGCATAAGTAAACCTGTCATCCATGAATAGAAATGAATGTGTTATGGAGGCTTCAAGAGTTATCTTTTTAAAATTGGGTGAAGTTTAATGTTAATCACAATGCTTGAAATGTCAACCATGATTTGTGAATTTGAAAAGGATTGCTTGTTCCAAAATCTAATTGAAGCTTAGGCTGTATATTATAGCTTTAGTAATATTTAATATTTTTTTGGGTCTTATTTTCATAATTAGAAGAAAAACACATGATGTTGGGAGCATAAATCAGCATGTAATCAATAATGATGAGCATGTTTAAAATACATTAGCAATTGATTAGGCCATCTTAAGCAATAAAGCAAGAATTGATCTGAAAATAAATATATCCCTGCCAGGAAAATTATCAAGGGAGAGGTTAACCTTCCTGCTGCCGAACATTCTTAAATCCCTTAAACAAATTCATATTCATATTTTGCAGTCAGCCACCAATCCTGTACTTAGTTTGTCATACAATTCCTGGATGATGAATGGAAATATAGAATTGCAAAATACTGTAGAACAAGAATAGATGATGTTTTTGTGGTATAAAATAAACAATTGGGATTTTCTCCATTCAATTAAGATTCACTTGAAATAGCTCTGCCTTAATATATTGCAATAATAATGTGTATCAAGGTATAGCTAACCATTTTCCAAAAGTATGTAACCTAAACTATTTGTCTTTGCAATAAGCCTGTTCACGCTGGATCTGTGAGAATCTTTCTTGGTCAAGTGATGCTGTAATAGGTGTCAGGGTTCTGACCAATACCCTAATTAAATATGAGCCTCAGGCCAAGTTTCAAGAGAATCCAATTATTTATTCATAAATAGACAGTTTCATATTGGTACGGACCAAGTGAAGCCAACTCTGACCTCATGTGGCTCTGACCCTGTTTCCCTCTCCTCTCCAAGATGTGTCATCAGTCAGGTTCCCAAATGAAGCAATTTTGCGGGTTGTAGAAGCCACTCCCTCCAGCCTCTGTGGATCTCTGTGGAGAGGACCTTGATGTTAACGGCTGGAATGTGCTTTGTTTTGACTAAAATTCAAGTTCCTTGATGCAACTGCAAGGCTTGATTCCCCATTCCCCCTGCCTATGGCAACTCAAGAGCAGGTCAGGAATGCTCCGTGTGTTGACAATAGCCTTGACATAGATTATGCAAACTATCATCATCATCATCATCATCATCATCATCATCATCATCATTTTAGCCATTGTCTATCACTGCAGGATGAAAGCCTCTTCTGCATGTCTCCAACCAATACAATCTCAAGCTTTCTTTTGCCAATTGAGCCTGCAATACTTGCTGATGTTGTTGATCCACCTTTCTCTTTCGTGGATGCTTTTTATCAAGTGAGATTCATTCCTTGACTGCCTTAGTCCACTGCTACCAGTTCTTCTTGTTATGTGACCAGTCCATTTCCATTTCAATTATTTTATTCTCTTGATGATATTGTATACTTTTTTCTGTTCTTCTAATCCATGCGCAGGTCTTCCTATCTTGTAATGCTGAGCGTGTACCTTTCCATGGCTGTTTGTACCACTTGTAGCTTTTGCATTGACTGTGAGATTATTGTCCATGTTTCAATGGCATATGTTAGAGATAGTAGCAGGATATACGTGTCTTTCTGAAATATATGCCATAAATTAATTTTATTTATTAAATTGAACTCCTCTTAAAGGGAGGTAGGTGGTTAAGAAGAGCAAAATATAAACAAACAAATAAGCCAGCCAGTCAGCCAACAAACAAACAAGCCAAATTCCTCAGTACTCAGAAAAATCCATAGAAATCAGTTTTATTGCCATTTGGTTTGCATAGAAATTCCCTGGACTGATGGGCTGATAATGAGCCATTAAGTCAGGGTTGACTCTCAGCTTCCACATAGGTGAAGGTGATCCTTCTCTGGGATAATCAGGTCTCCCAATAATGTACCATTTCCATTGTGATTAAGTCAATCCACCTTACTGCTTATTAGTCTCTTCTTTTTCCTTCATCTTTCCCAGGATTATTGATTCCTCAATGGAGCTTTAGTAGAATAATTTAAGCACAGACATTTGTATTCAAGTTAGAACTTGGGGGGGGGGGGGATTGNGGGGGGGGGGGGCATTGTTTTGTTTTATGATCTATTTGCTTGTTTTCTTGGCTATCCATGTAAGGAGAGGAGCTCTTTCTGGCTTTTTGACTATTAATGGTGTTTTCAGGAATCTATATACTGCTAAAACTCTCATCATGACTTTTAACTGGATAACAGGTCATGTGACTGTCATTTTCAATGTTCCATGACAGTTTCCCAGCCAGTCTTGCAATCCCTTGTTCCCCCCTCCCACACATATACACTAGCAACCACCATTTATCTGCCTATTGGAAAAGGAGGGAGGTGCCCCCTAACACAGTGGTCCCCAAACTTTTTTGTACCAGGGACCAGTTTCATGCAGAAACACTTTTTCAAGGGCCAGCAAAATCAATTCTTCTCCAATAGTAAAGGGCTTCTTTACTATTTCTTTACAAAAAATATATTTATATATGTATTTTAATCACGATTATTCATTCTTTGCGGCTAGGTACAAAATGATCCACGGACCGGTACCGGTCTGGGGCCCGGTGGTTGGGGACCCCTGCCCTAACAAATTCCCACAAGCAAACTCAATGGGGAAGATGGCAAGAATTTGAAAGTCATTTCTGTTGATTGATATAATTTAACATATCAATTTAAGGTTGGAAACTTTTTGAGTTCAAAGATCTTTTGGAAAATGTCCCTTTCATCACCAATGTGTTTGAAGCACTGTTTTGTGCCTCATCTAGCAGCTCTCTAAAAGAAAAAAATATATAAGTTCCTCTTTGAGATATTTGTTTTTCTTCCTTTGCCTTCTCTTCTCCTCTTGGCAATTTCCATCACTACTTCTGACATCTAATTTGGTTTCTTCTGTTTCTCAATCTTGGCAGTTTCTTTTCTCAGTCATCCTTAACTGCTTCTTTGATTTCATTCCACAGTTCCTCTGGTTCCTTATCAATAAAATTCACACATCATAGTGATTCCTGGTGTTCTCCTTGAACATTTTGTGCATATCTTCAAGTAATATTGTGGAACCTGGATAGCGTTTGTTGTTGTTTTTTTGCCTCTAGCTTAACTTGGAACTATCATGTGAACAATTTATGGTATGTTGCCCAGTCAGGGTAGCCAAGATTCAACTGCTTGTGGAAATTCAACTTTGGAAAATGAGGACTAAAAAACATGAAGAAACTCTTCCCCATGCAGATGTTCATTTTTCAACTTGTGATGGTCTTGTGATGGAAGGGAAAGGAGTTAGCAACTTATTTCTATTCATTTGCATTAATAGTCACATGACGACTGAAATAATATGTAGAGTTGCAGTGTTAGAAATGTGATACTTAGCATCAAGGAATATGAAGAACTTCATGCAAGTACAGAAATATTTGTTTAGATCTTGGAACTCTTTAGGAATTTTCTGGTAATATGTTGATGTGTTGTCTATAGAGATTCTCAGTCATCCAGATCATGGCTGTCAGAACTGAAGAAGTTTCTTAGATGAGAAGTGAAATGTCTTCAAAGAACAATAAGACAGTCCATTTGCCTCTTGAAAAAGCACCTTTGGGATGATCTTGACATGTTCTAGCCATGTTCATCATTCCAAAAATGTTATAATAATAACATTATAATGATATCTATTATAATTCTTGATAATATGTTAAATCAGTGGAGGAAATATTAACTAATGATGTGTGTATCTGTCATTCTACAAAAGACAGCATTCCCTCAAGTGGCTTATAACCCAATAAGCAAGGAGATTAAATAAGGGGAAAATGTGAAATATGTGAAGCTCAAAATATCTGGCCCAAAATTCAGAATTGAGCTTCCCTTTAATATTTCTGGGGTTTTTTTTAAATCTAATTCAATCAGAACTGGACAATTTTGAATAAAGGATTATGTCCTTCCTTCAAGGAGTTAAAAATATTATTCATTTTTCTCTCATTACTTCCCATTCCATTTTCAAAAGAGCTCAATTCAATGTATTAAACAGAATAAGGGACTGACTTGCAGATGGTTTTTATAATGAAGGCCACTACTCTATATTGGGAATAACAAGACAATTTCAGTGTTTCCTTTTAACATTTTTTTGGACCTCTATCTCACTGTGATAAAAGTGTACGTAAAAGCTATTCTTTCCAGAAGCCAAGTTAGTCTTTTGTAGCAAAAATGACACAAAAATCTTGCATTGTTTCTTAAAAGAATGGCAGATTTATTGTCTCATAAGCTTTTGTGGGTCACAAAATGCTTCATCCTTTCGACTGCGATCCCTAAAAGCATAGATGATCATAAAAGTGTTGATTAAGCTTTAAGGTACTATGAGAAACTTTGATCCTTTGTGCTGTGGATCAGTTAGAAAGATCATGGTTGTATCATCGTGTTTTATATGGTGAATTGTGACAACCATTTATTTCCCACCAATCAATTAGTGTACAACAATTCAGCCTTGAGAATCAGGGAGATTGGAGCTGTCCAAATGCTTTAAGATAAATAGGGTCTGTCGTGATAATGCTAAGTCCATTATTTAATTCCAAATTGATGATGACTAAGAAACAATAGCAAAAGCAAAATACAAGTGTCAGCAGGAGAAATACTCTTGTTCACTCATTCATAACATTCTACCTATTGTAATATGACATTTCTGAATTTGTGTGTGTGTGTGTTGTGGCCTCTTGGCCACTGGCCCCTCCAGCAGCTGAATCAGATGAGGAGGTGGTATGGGAGTCAGGGCATCAGGGGGAGGAGGGAATGGAGCTGGCAGAGAGAGAGAGTGACAGAGAGAGTGATAGAGAGATAGTCAGTCAACAGCCCCCAAGCCTGGAGATGGCTGATGAGGAAGAGGAGGAACAGCTGGATCTAGTGCCTGACATGGGGATGCACAGAAGACAGAGGAGAGGAGAGCAGTGGAAATCTGTGGGCTGATCCTTGGGATGGAAGAGCCACTGATGCTTGTGAAGCCCCATCCTAGCTCTGGGGATAAAAGGCAGAGGGCAGAGATGAATAGATGTGGAAGGCAACTATTCATTTTCCTGCCAGATGGACTTGTTAGCCTGCATTGAGAGAGAAACTCTTTGCTAGGGTTGCCGGTGCTCCTCCTAGAGGAATCTTTGAATTCATTTCAAAGGGTTTGTTGTGTTTGGGGACTTGGGTTAGAACAATATGTATATGTATGTGCATGTGCGTATGTTTGTGTATATTCCTCGACTTACAACAGTTCATTTAGTGACCCTTCAAAGTTACAATAACACTTTAAAAAGTGACAATATCCCCATTTTCCCCTGGTGATCCAAATTCAGATGCTTGGCAACAGGTTCATATTTAGAACAATTGCAGAGTCCCGGGGTCATGTGATCCCCTTTTTCATCATTCTATCAAGCAAAGTCAATGGGAAAGCCAGATTCACTTTAACAACCTTGTTGCTAATTTAACAACTGCAGTGATTCACTTAACAACTATGATGTGAATGGTCATAAAATAGGGCAAAATTCATTTAAAAATGTTTCACTTAGCATTAGAAATGTGGGCTCAGTTGTGGTCTTTAAGTTTAGGACTCTTTGTGTGTGTGTGTCTTAAACTATGCTACACAGATGGTATTATTATAATTGCAATAACACCAATATAACTTGATCATATTCACATAGATCCTCAGCAGGGGTGGGATTCAGTTATTTTAACAACCGATTCTGTGGGCGTGGCTTAGTTTGTGGGTGTGGCTTGGTGGTCATGTGACTGGGTGGGCATGGCCAACTTGACATCACTCATGTCAAGGGGCGCTTCTCCTCACCTGGTCTCTCATGACAGTGGGGATGCTGTAACGGTCATAAGTGTGAAAAATTGTCACAAGTCACTTTTTTCAGTGCCATTGTAACTTTGAATGGTCACTAAATGAACTGTTGTAAGTCAAGGATTACCTGTATAAAAATACAAAAAAGCTTTTTCTTGCAAAAAGCTGCCTAAATACCAGTCATTAGATTAAAAAATACCTGCAAGCCAGGAGTTACAAAATCAGGCAGGCTGCTGGAGCATCTTGAGGAATGAAAAAAGTTAAAATGCAATGATAACTATCAAGCCAGTCATCTCTTGATCATAAAGTGGAAACCCTTTAGCAATTTTAAGCTCTCCAGAAAAAACAACACCCAAGAAAAGCAATCCTTAGATCCATTTGTATCACTTAAAAACTAACCAGCCTGGTCTCACTCACCTCACAAGATATCCTAAGGGCAAATCATCCAGATTTGAGGAAAGGTCACATGCCCCCAGAAAGGCAGTAAAAAAACATTCAGTGCAAGCTTGTTTCTACCTCCTGAAGTTATACCCCAAAAGGACAGTGCCAGATAGTACTAAAGCAGTGAGGAAGACCCCCTCCCCAGATAGAAAAAAGAAACTATAAAGCAGGAAAAAAAATCAAACACAATATAAATAATTAAATCACAACAGTAGCTGTTGCCTTGTTGAAGCTTGAATAAGGAAAATTATCCCATCAATAAACACAGGATTACACTTCACCAAGCACGGAATTAACCTTCATCAAAAACCAGTTTTAAACAAAATTCAGAAAGGGTATGTAAACTCACATTTGAATGTTCAAATCTTTCTAAGCTAGCCAAGAAGCCTTGCTGAATGTCACTCATCTTGCGTTCCTGTCACTAAAAGCTTTGCTTCATTATTCAATTATTTCTTCAAAGTGCTGATTGTCCAGGGAAGTATTTCCTCCCAACAGCAGTGTTAAAATCTTGAAAACAACCGTTCCCCTTTAGAGAAGTCAAGCCCAGAAGCTCCAGAGACAGGAAGTCTAGGCATTCTGGCAAGAATATAATAAGGTGAAAAAAACAAAAAGGAGATTGCTTCTAACTACTGGTTCTCTGAACTGCTTAGAAAGTTAACAAGGGGTTCTATAGAACTGGACAGAACCAATAGAATCCACCCCTGATCCTCAGGATAAAGACTTCAAATAAAATTAAGTATGATCTTTGTGTGGGGGGGAGCAATAAGCAGAGAGGGAGCAAGGAGATTGAGGGAGGTGGGAGGTATGGGGGAGGGAGGAGAGGGAGGGAGAGAGAGAGGGGGAGAGGGAGGAAGATGAGAAGAGGGAGGGGGAGGGAGGGGAGAGGAGGGAGGGAGAGATCTTCAACTATTTTATGAGGAGCCACAGCATTGGAAACCATAAGTTTACTTGCAGCCAAAAATTTTCCATTTATATAGTTCCTTGTTCATAGTAGTTCTAAGCCAACTTGAGAAGAATATCCCTCCCAAGGCAACTTATTAAAGCTCATTAAAATCAAGATCAAAAACAAATACTGTTACAATGAAAACATGCCTCCCAAATCCATTCCAACTTTCACTATTTAAAAGAATCCTGAAATGTTCAGGTTCTGTTTGAACCTGGAACAAAACACTTGGTTTGATTTGTATTTAATTTTTTATATTTTCATTTTGATGCCACCTTGAATTCCTCATGGGATGCAAGGCAGGGTATAAATTTAAATTATAAATATAAATAAATTCCACAAATAAAAGAGTTTGGGAAATACTTGAGGAAACAGATGTGCCTTCAAGGGCTTCTTGGAATCAATTCAGCTGCCCTTGTGCCATAGTAATTTCTTCCCACTAAATTTGCAGTAAATCATTTGTTCAAAAATATCCAAACAACTCCATGATTCTGCTGTAATATTTGCATCTCTTTTTTTATAGGCTGTAATTTTTATGCAATAATTGCAAAATTATTAAAAATGCCATTTTCATTAAAGAGAAAAACAATATCTGCATGCATGCTTTTTCAATACATCATTTTCCTCTAAGAGTTCTGTAATATATCATTATTTCACATTTCATGAAATGATATGAGGGCTTTAAGAAGCTGCAGACTATTATTACATTTGAGCTACATATGATGAAGTTGATAATAAGTTTATAATATAAGTTTTTTTCTAATGTAATATATCTTGATACTAGCTTTTTGTCCACTACATGTCTACTGAATATATTATTTTTAAATAGAATTTACCTATAACATAAAGTTTTCTGTAGTCCAATTTTCCTCAAAAAATACAGATATTTATGTACTCTTTTTGAATATTCTCTTTTCCTGTTCTCTTTTGGAAGTAATCAATGATAGATTGTACCAAACGCCATAGCCTTACACCAATAGAAATACACAGAGCATACTAGATCATGGCACTTCAATGTGATGCCTATTTGAGATGAATTTATTTTAGATCTCTGGTTCTTCATTCTTAGTGGTTGGTAATAAGGATACATTTCTCTGTGAAAATATTTTTGAAATTCTTGGGAATATCCATGATGTTTTTTTTTTGGGGGGGGAGATGTTTCTTGACGAAGATAAGACTTATAAGATAAGACTCTCAAAATAAGACTTATAACAACCAGCAGTCTCATGGTCCCTATTGTCATGCAAGACTGTGCCAGCTGTCCGTCAAATTCAGCCTCACTATCTCCTAATTCACCTAACATTTTAAAAACTTTTTAAAAACAATTCTATCCTCCAAAATGGTAGGTGGCATTTCACATAGCAAAACACTGTGTACTAATGAAATGCTGCATAATTTCATCTCAATACTCTTTGGAAATGTGCCTAGCTGCTGAAATGGATAAAACTAAGCTGCACTTGTGTTTTTCCTGGAAGTTTTACCTCTGGGTAAAAGTGAATGTGCTAGATCCATTAGTGATTCCCAAGAAATCAGAGCAGAAAGTCTCTGTGGTCACAGCAAGCTTTATTAATGGTAAATACTTTCAAGGAGAAATTGGACTGCCATGTGTCAGGAATGGTAGAATCTCCTGCTTTGGCAGGTTGGATGTTGGACTAGATGACCTACAAAGTCCCTTCCCCATCTCTGTTAATCTGAAATAAAATATAAGATGAGCAGCTAATAAATTTTACAAACAAACAAATAAACAAATACCAAGGAGCTGCTCTGTAAAAATGTATATCATGTTGAGCACATGTAAAAGAAGTATGTATGTATGTATGTATGTATGTATGTATGTATGTATGTATGTATTTAATATGGCAGCTCAACTCACCCTACCCCAAGTTGTGTGAGAAACCTTTCAGCTTGTGAAATATTTCTTCAGGGAACATTCCACAATCTCTGCTTCTGACATTATCTCCATGTTCAGTCCCAGATGCAGCCTGTGCCATGGTGGGTATCTTCTGCTTTTTATGTTAAAGTTCATGTAGGGAATTAGTTTGGTTCAGAGTGACAGATTAGTGTATACTTAATTATAATTAATTAATGGTTGTGACAAGTTGGACCATAAGGAAGGCTGAGCACTGAAGAATTGATGCTTTTGAATTGTGGTGCTGGAGAAGACTTTTCACAATCCCTTGGACTGCAAGGAAGTCAAATAAGTCAATCCTAAAAGAAATCAATCATGACTGTCATTTGGAAGGACAGATCCTGAAGCTGAAACTCAAATAGTTTATCCACTTAATGAGAAGAGAAGACTCACTGGAGAAGACACTGATGTTGGGAAAGATGGAAAGCAAAAGGAGAAGGGAGTGGTAATGAATAAGAAATAGGGGCCTGGTGTCCTATGGTCCATAAAGTCCTAAAGAGTTGGATATGACTTAGTGACTGAACAACAACAAAATACAGCTTGAAGAACCTTTCCTATCGACTAGAATATAAAGCAAGTGTAGCAAATATTGTTAGTTATGTTACCCACGGCACCATTTTGTACACGGTCAAGTTCTCTGCAGCCATTTTCACCCTCTTTTTAATTTCTCCCATAAAACAAAGCAAAAATGGAGGCAAATAACTTTAGACAGGTAGCACTAAAAAAGTGGCCAAAATATCACAAGAAAATAAATACATAAATAAACAAGCAAAAAAATAATTAAATAACTGCAATCCTGTAGCGTTGTCATAATGAGAATTTTTTCCCAGATGAAAATGCTACTGATTTATCCTAGAAGACTATGAGATTATGGGGAGAAAACATTCTAAACCTGTAATTAAAAATCTGTTCTTTCACATTTAATACTGTTTGATGCTTTTAATTAATCTAAATATTCTTAATTACACCTGTAATTTTTAACCATGTACAAATAGCTTATTAAAATATTAGACCATCCTCAAATGGGACTGAGTATTAAATATCTAAAATGATATGTGGCTGATTAAAAAAGGATCACAGGAGAGATTTTAGGTGTGGATAGTTATTGAAATTTTAAAAGATGCTGCTTTATATAGTTTGACTACAGAACAATTGTAAGAAAGGGTGAGAAAACAAAGAGAACATAAATGCCATGTCATTGTGCAGGTTAACAATGTAAAAGTCTAGTGTTTATGGCTACACAAAGACAAACAGTCTAAATATAGTTTGGTGAACAGAGAGTTATAGAAGATCTGATGTCCAATGTCAATTTATTTTTCAGTGACTTTTTTGTTGAAAATTAACAACACACACTGGTTAAGATGAGAATAATTGTTGAATAACAGAAGTGTTGGATTCAACTGTGGCCATAACTACCTGTACTTACCTCTCCACCACCCATTTTCTAAAGTTAAACCATTCTGCTTGTCTTCATTGAACTTAGTTCCTAATCTCTTAATCTTCTTTACTGCCCTTCTCTGAACATGCTTCCATTTGTTACAATCTTTCTTATAATGTGTGATGTCCAGAACTAGGCACAGTATACAAGCTGGGGTCTAGACAATACAAAATAATTGAAATTCTTATATCCTGTGATTTGGAAACCTAATTTTGATTAGTGCAGCCTTAAATTCCCCTAGGCTTTTTCAGTAGCATATCATGATGTTGACCCATATTCATTTTGTAATCAAGCACAATTCCAGGATATCTTGAGAAACTCCTCTCTATGGAAAATTAAAGTATATGGAAAATTAAAACCCAGCTCCTTTGGCTTATTGTATTTAAGCTTGTACTCTGAAATTGTTCCGTCTTCTGAATAATTGTTTTAGCAACATTTTTTTTTCTCATACAATTGAAGAATCAGAGTAGGGAGGGGTTGAGTAAAGCCCCCCTTGTCCAGGAGTACAAATTAAAGACAAATATCTATATAGGCTCTGCACAGAAAGACTATCATTACTCTGAATAATTGGTTCCACTATTGAATTGCTCCAAGTAAAATCTGTTTTTTTTCCCTTGACATTTAACCAGAAACTGGTCTTCTCTAATTTAAAAGCTTTACTCCATGTCATCCACAATCTGTTATTTCTTCTTATTTCTTTCTTCTCTGGAAAATCCTTGATTCATTTGAATGATGCTAACCTGCAAAATAAGCAATTGTAATGTCATAGACTTTCATTCTTGGTTTGCTTTTCCCCCCACCCCATTAAAGTTCTCCAAATTTGTAGCTGTTATTTTTCATCCCTCCATGATAATTTTCTTTTCCATTGGATGCTTTTTCCTGTCCCCACTCCTAGATTTACCAATTCTGGCGCAAGAGAGTTGTAATTTAGAGAGCCATTCCCCAGAGGCATTAACATTAACATTCAGGTAATAGCAATAGCACTGG
The DNA here is from genome assembly GCA_004320025.1 of Laticauda laticaudata. Classification (NCBI taxonomy): domain Eukaryota; kingdom Metazoa; phylum Chordata; class Lepidosauria; order Squamata; family Elapidae; genus Laticauda; species Laticauda laticaudata. The sequence goes on from BHFT01026065.1 coordinate 89,200, forward strand.
CACTTAGACTTACATACTGCTTCACAGAACTTTCTCTAAGTGGTTTACAGAGTCAGCCTATTGCCCCCAACAATCTGGCTGCTCATTTTACCCACCTCAGAAGGATGGAAGGCTGAGCCAACCCTGAGCCAGTCAAGATCAAATTTCTGGCAGTGGGCAGAATTAGCTTGCAATACTGCAATCTAACCACTGGCAAGGAAGGGAGGGAGGGAGGGCAATAGCAATAGCACTTATTGTGCAATTAAGCACTATAGAGCATTTCACAGTGCTCTAAGTGGTTTTACAGAGTCAGCCTCTTGCCCCCCAAAATCTAGGTCCTCATTTTGCTGACCTTGGAAGGATGGAAGGCTGAGTCAATCCTGAGCCTGGTGAGATCCAATCTGCCAAATTGCAGGCAGCCGGCAGTTAGCAGAAGTAGCCTGTAGTACTGCACTCTAACCATTGAGCCACCGCAGCTCTTGATCCTCAACTTATGAACAGAATTGAGCCCAAAAGTTCTATTGTTAAGTTTAACCCCATCGTATACAAACTTTCTTGCCATACTTGTTGACTGAATCACAGCTGTCGTTAAGTTAGTAGCACAACTATTTAAGATAATCTGGTTTCCTCATTGACTTTCAGTTACTCTCAGTACTGTCTTTACATGGGATTACCATTATCACCTGCTTGGGGGGAATGTATTACAATAAATTATTAGCTTTCCTGATGAATGTGAGTAATGTGGTTTATTAGTAGAGTTCTCATCTGTCCAAGGAAGGCTGACGTTTTGATCCTAGGGATCCTGCAACAGTCATAGGTATGAAAACCGGTTGTAAGTCATCTTTTTCAGTGCCATTGTAACTTCGAATAGTCACTAAACAAATGGTTGTAAGTGTAGGTCTACCTGTATTCTGGACATTTCCATAGAGTCCGGGTTTTAAAAATGCAGGTTTTCCTGGTTCTGAACTAGAAACATTTCTAATTCTGATTCTGCATATTTCTGATTGCAATGCCAGAAAAATGATATCAAAATATTCTGAACGTAGGAACATTTTCTTCTCCTTCTCCATCTCTGGAAGTTTTGGATGTAATTTTGTGAACATCTGAAGCATTGGAAGAATTTATCAATCTGCGTCCAAGTGAAATAGTGGCCCAGATTTTGATTTCTTTTATTTGCCTGTTGTCTAGTTTGTGGCTTTCTCTTGTTCCACAAAAATATTCTTCTGCCCATTATACTTTCTGATGGCCTGCCATCAGTTTACACCCTGCTGATGAAACCTAGACATGCTGGGCAGGCCATGTTGTAAGGATGCTAGACCACCGCATCCCCACACAGCTCCTCTCTGGTGAGCTGTCTCAAGGACAGTGATTGCATGGGGGACAAAGGAAGTGATACAAAGACATGTTGAAAACCTCCTTCAAGTCCCAGGATATTGACATCAACCTCCTGGGAAACCCTGGCACAAGTTGCTCAACATGGCGCACTTTGATCTAAGGCTGCCGGACATTTGAAGACAGAAGGACAACCATAGCACAAAAGAAGAGAACATTCCGCAAAGTGTTAACTTTGGCCTCCTCATCGACACAAAGAAGACCAAAGTGATGCATCAGCCAGCTCCAAAAACTCAATACCAAGAGCCCAAAACCAAGAGCCCATCATCACAGTGAAGGGACAAAAGCTTCAAGCAGTGGACCAATTTACATACCTTGGCAGCACCTTCTCCTGCGCAGTGACAATTGACATCGAGGTCACCAAGGCAAGCTCTGCATTTGGCATACAACTGGCCAAGTGTGGGACTGCCATGGAATAAGCCTTGCTACAAAGCTCAAAGTTTACCAAGCAATACCCTGATACCCAAGTACCCTGATGTATGCCAGTGAGACTTGGACTGTATACAGGAGGCACGCTAGGCAATTGAACCACTTCCACATGACCTGCCTCCATAGACTTCTGAGGATCTGGTGGCAGGACAAGGTGCCAGACACAGAAGTCCTCTCCAGAGCAGGCCTGCCATCAGTTCACACCCTGCTGATAAAAGCCCAGACATGCTGGGCAGGCCATGTTGAAAGGATACTAGACCACCACATCCCCACACAGCTCCTCTATGGTGAACTGTCTCAAGGAAAGTGATCTCCTGGGGAACAAAGGAAGTGATACAAAGACATGTTGAAAGCCTCCTTCAAGTCTCTGGATATTGACACCACCCCCTGGGAAACCCTGGCACAAGGTCAATTGAAATGGTGCACATTGATCCACTAAGGCTGCCAGACATTTGAAGACAGAAGGACAACCATAGCACAAGAGCAGCGGGCACTCCGCAAAGCTAGAGCTGCAAATGCTGCAGCAGTGTTGCCCACACATGTCTGCCCAGCCTGTGGCAGAACATTCTGTGCCTGTATAGGCCTTACCAGCCACCTGCAGACACACTGTGGACAGCCCACAACCCGTTAGATGTCAAGGTCCTCTTTGAAAATGATGGATGAACATCTTATACTTTCTGACATAGAAGCAAAAAAGATATTGGCCTAAGTTAAGTTATCCATTCTGAACTTTTTACTTTTTACAAATAAAGGCAAATATATGTGTCCCAGGATAAATATTGCAGGATTCAAAATGAATCAGTCACCAAGACCTGAGGTTTATTCTTCCAAGCTTTCGGACTCATTCTGGAGCCCATCCTCAGGGAACTTTGCTCTCTCTCTTTTCACCCTATTGTCCCCACCACCACCTGGATGGTATGTTTGCAGGAAGGATGTGCAAATTGGTAGAACTAATAATAAGCTGGGCACCTGCCATTTAACCCCCAAAATTTAACAATTGTCAATAAGAAATGCAAAAAAAAAGGTAAATGTTGCAGTACGTGATGACTGCAGAACAGAAGAGAAAAAAACAGAGAAAATCACAAAATCTAAAGACCTGCAAATAAAGGTAGAATCACTGTGGCAAAAGAAAGCAAAGGTAGTACCAATAGTAATAGGTGCCTTTGGTGCAAACCTAAAACATCAGGAGCACCATTTGAACACCATCAGCATTGATAAAATCCCTCCCTCTCATTATAATTTCCTTCCTTCCTTCTTCCTTCCTTCTTCCTTCCATTCTTCCCTCTTTGTCTTCTTCTTCCTTCTTTACTGTCTGCCCATCTTTCCTTCTTTTTCTTTATCTTTCCTCTTTCCCCTTCTCCTTTCCTGTCCCTTCTTGGATACTCAAATGCAAAAGGGGAAATATTTTTCCTTTTGTTTTGTTTTGCTTTTAGTTTGTTTTGCTAGCCCTCTGCCAGTGAAAACGGAGCTCAGGAGGGCCCCATTTTTGCTGGCAGAAGGCTGTAAGAGGCCACTGCAGCTGAAAACAGAGCCCAGAATGGCCGTGCGCAGCCCTCCCGAGCTCTGTTTTTGCTGGCAGAGGCACCCAAGGCTGGTCCTTTGCAGCCCTGCAGGCCATATATAAGCACCACAGGGGCCGGATTCAGCCCACAGGTCTTGAGTTTGACACCCCTGCTTTAACAAATCAAAGAACAAAATCTGCCTATCCCAGGTCCTTGGAAGTAGGTGGGAAAAGTAGGTGGAAAAATACCAGATCCAATGTAAACATCTGTATAATGATGTGATGAAGCATAATTTATTAAACATGTATGCTTCCTGACTCTCAACTATTCTGAGTGTCTCACAATATCAAAACAAATTACAATAAACAATGAAAGGCAAAACATGGGAAACCTAATCAAGTGAGTAGTTTCATGGTACCTGGGTGAAAAAAAATTTCTTCTTCCCTGGATCCTTTTAAATGCTTTCTTAAATTCATTTTAAAAATCCATTTCCATTTTCAATCCTATCTTATATTAATACTTTTTTATTTGTTTGCTTGATTTTGATGCCACCAAACTCCACCTCATTCTGGGCAGGTTGCAATAACTAAAAGCAACATAGAAACAACGTTTTATAATAAAATAGCAACACATTACAGCAAGAACCACCTAATAGTTACAGCATGGAAATCAAGGCAACATATCAAAACATGATTTGTTTTGATATTCAAGGCAACATATTCACCAATAAGGGAGTCCCAGTCACCCTACCCCAAGGCCTGGGAGGACAACCGGGGTTTAAAAACTTTCTGGAACATTATCGAGATGATCATGATGGAAAGATGCAAGACTTAAGCAAAAGGGGCTGAGATGTATTTAAAGTCCAGAGCAATGAGATAACATTCAGAAGCAGCTCAGTCAGGTGTCTCCCTGATTTATGGAAGTATAAGGAGGAGAAAAAGGGACGTGATGGCTCAGTGGCTAAGACACTGAACTTGTTGATCAGAAAGGTTGGCAGTTTGGTGGTTTGAATCCCTAGCATTGTGTAACAGAGTGAGCTCCCATTAACTTGTCCCAGCTTCTGCCAACCTAGCAGTTTGAAAGCATGTAAAAATGCAAGTAGAAAAATAGGGGCCACTTTGGTGGGAAGGTAACTGCATTCCATGTGCCTTCGGCATTTAGTCATGCCTCCACATGACCATGGAGACGTCTTCGGATAGCACTGGCTCTTCAGCTTTGTAATGGGGATCCTTCTAGAGCCGGAAACAACTAGTATGTATGTGCAAGGGGAACCATTTCCTTTTAAGGAGGAGAAAGAGATTTTCAAAATTGTTTTATAGCCAAATTCAGTAAAAGTAAAATAAATCAACTGTGGAGGTGATTCCCTGATCAGGTTTACCTATCAAAACCAACAGCAGGTGCCATGACAGAGAAGTTATGCTTTTGGATCCTAGAAGATGCCATAAACCATAGAAAGCAGGCATTTCCCAACAGGTACAAATAATCCAGAGCATTAACTGAGTTCGAAGCACAAAAGAATTTATTGTTGCTACCTATACACAAGAATCAAGTCAACTAATGATCAGTGCTAAATTAGCAATAGGTAAGGATCAATTGAATTCACAGGAGGGGCTGGACTTGGTCTCTTGTGGCAAAACAATGACTCCAAACTGATGACACATTTCATTTTGCCTTCCAACTCAGCCTGTTCTTTTTCTTTGGTTTCTCAAACTACTGGGCCCTATGGCATCATGTACAACTTTTATTCCTAAAATAAATGGCCAAATATAATTTTTTTTAAAATACAGATTTAAACAGGGTGGCTACAAATTGCCTCATTGAGGTGCTTCACACCGTGGAGGTGATCCTATTGTTTCTGAAGTAGAAAGAGGGCTCTTCCAATTACTGGAAGTGCCAGGGGAGATAATTGGTTTCCTTTTTTTTTTCTTTTCTTTAGAAATGGTAGTTTTGGAAATGCTGTCTATTTGCCCAAAACACGGTTGAATCAAATCACCCAGGTGAAGCATTTTGCAATCCTGATTTGTTTCTTTATTCCATTTTCCAACCAGGGCCTTGAGGCAGCATAAACAGAGTTTGCTTTCCTTATTTTTCCCCAGGACAATAATTTGGTATGATACGCTGGACCGAGGAAAAGAGACAGGGACCTTCCATGGCAGAGGATGAATTACAACCTGCATTTCCTTTCTCCTAATCTGTGATAGCTCTGCGAATTCAATTTTATAGTACAACGTTTAAGTATTTTGCCTGGTAATTTTAAAAACTTCTTTACATTGATGAGTTACTACTGTGTTTCTCCTGAAATACAACCTACCTGAAAGTAAGCCCTAGCTTGATTTTTACACCTGCACCCAATGTAAGCTCTACCCCCCCCAAAATAATTCCTAATTAAGACCCATCCACTCCAGGATGCAAGGGGTGGGGCAAGGATCATGGGTAGAAATTAAGCTAGGGTGAGGATGGTGGGGTGGAGCTGCCCTACTTCCCAGGCCTCAAATACCCCAATACCTGTTTTGCCTTCCCAGCCCACTTATTCTGCAGCTGTTTGTCACTGCTCATGTGAATCACCCCTAACCCCTGTTTTGCTGAGGGGCCCTTCTGGAAATCCTTCTGCAGCCAAGAAACAAGGTCCAGATTGATGTGTACATTGCTCCCCCCCCCCAATCTCCATTTTGCCATCAGAGACCCTTCCAGAAAGTCCTCTGCAGCCAATAACAGAGCTCTGGATCAATCTGGAGCTCTTTTATTGACTATAGATGCCTTCCAGAAAGCACTACAGGGGGCTTTCTGGAAAGCCTCTGATAGTGAAATAGTGATGTGTGTGATGTGTGTGAGGAGCAGCAGAAGAAGTGGGCCAGCAATGGGCTCCTGTTGGGCAGGGATGTCAGTGCCACCACCACAAGGTAAGTCAGTGTAAGACCCCTCCCCCCCCCCCCCNCCCCCCCCCCCCCCCCCAAAAAAGACCTGGTGCTTTTTTTGTTGGCAAAATAATATAAGACCGGGTCTTATTTTGGGGAAAACATAGTATTACCTTCACTGTTACCACCATCACTACTGCTACATCTACATCCATCCACCCTCTGAAGATCACAGAGAGTTTTGTGTGATGGTGTAATGCCCATAAAATAAGTAGGATAATTTAAAATTTTAATTTAAAATGGAGAGTAAAAGTACTAAAATAGAAGGTAAAAATGGAGAGCATAAACTCAGAACTACTCACCCATCACCATCTTAAATTCCTCCCCACCCCGGAAGTCAGATAGTCTATTTTCAACTTATTGGAGCCTGTAGAAGATTTCTCACTAGCATTAGCATATTTAGTGTAAAGTTCAACTTCTTTTCTTTTTTAAGGCCAACAATTGTGTGGGTGAAAATCTCCAGTTGGCCACCAAATTTCTGAGCACATTTTGAAAGTGGAAATCAATACTTTATGAGTCTGTATTTTTAAAAAAAAAAAACTATTTGTAATTTTTGAAACATTGTTTAACTTTCATCCTCATTGTTAGACTGCCCACAACTTCATTCCTAGATAAAATAAATTATTGGCTGCATTTGTTGATGATGTTATAGTTTTATTAGAGGTCAAGTATATTGCAGCATTGCAAAGCCAGAACTGAAAATTGTGCACCCAAATCCCTAAGTTCTACTTTCTCTCCCTTAGTTGTCTCTCATTGCCTGCCTCAGGGCAACCAATCAGGTTCAGGGAAGATGTTTTCCTAACAGCCAGTCCAAACATAGTTTGGTATGCAGCCCCCTTCCTTCTTCCACCTTGAGGCAGCATTTTGGGGAGATACAGCACTTACTTTCATTTCCTAAAGCATTCCCCCCTCCTCACAGTTCATAGCAGTCTATCACCACATAGCAGCAAAGCAGGTAAGTACACAGTGGCAGCTGAGGAGGAGGAAGAGGAGAAGGAAGAGGAGGGAGAAGAAGAGGAAGAAGAAGGAAAAAGAAGGAAGAGGAGGAGGAGAAAAAAGAAGAGGAGGAGGAAGGAAAAGAAGGGAGGGGGGAGAGGGAAAAGGAGGAGGAGGAAAAAGGAGGGAGAGGGGGAGAGGAAAAGGAGGAAGGGAAGAGAAGGAGAAGGAGGAGGGGAAGAGAAGGAG
>BHFT01026066.1:0-48382 GCA_004320025.1 Laticauda laticaudata
AACGTTGCTACAACTTTGAAAGCACTACAATGACGTGGGATAATACCCGAAGGAAGCTGAACAGCACATATATATTTATATATAGTATCTATTTCATTCATTGTAATATGTGTGGCTTTTTTCCACAAACAGGTCAACCCCACATGGGCTGGATATAGGATCAAATTGGACATTGTGGGGAGAAACATACAGAAACCAGCAGAAGGGGATTTCAGAGGCTCATTTGAAACACAAGAGTCCTTTCACCTCCCATTTGGAGTTGTAATAATTTCAACATTTCCTTCTTCTAGGAGAAGATAGAATTGCTCCCTGTTGTTCTGCTGAAAGAAAGTTTTATCAGTCGACTATTTTAATTGGATCCATGCATTATATTTAAACAAAAGACCAAGGGACAATTGTCATGAAAATTCTAGAATGGATGTTGTGATGTTACACTACATTGCTAAATTAGGAATTGTTGATAATTCCTTTCAATTGATTCAAATGCTATTGTATTTTTTGATTCAAATGCTATTGTATTTTTTTTCTTTTAAGGTAAATTGTTAAAAGGGGTAAAATAGGTGACAAACAATCCCAGTGAAAAGCACATATTTCTCTCCTTCTAATCTCTCTTGGTTTGGTTGGCTGTAATTGTTGTTTTGCTTATTTTTCAACAACAATGGGCTCCATCAATTTATTCTCACAAAGCACAGGAAAGCATTAAAAAATTATCTAAATATTTCCAATTAGTTTTTTTTTAAGTGAGAAATACTGTAAGGAAATTTGCATGTAATGTTTGAAAGCAAAACTAGGCAAGAAGTGAGAAGTCCAAGAAAAACATCTTCTAGAACTGCCTGGGACATGATCAGATCTGCAACACAGAATCTATAGATCACTGCAGATGACAGTATAATTCTAGATTTCACTGGGATAGCTTGTTTACAGTTCCACACCACAATGATGCTCATTCCACAGTGATCTGCATGAGTGAAGGAAACACTTTCTCTGAGTTCATTATAAGAACCATCTACAAAATATGCAACTTGATAAGAAACTTGATAAGCCTGAAATGTTTTAAAGCAAAGTTCCTTGGACTGACAAAACCATAACTGATTTGGCTACAATTGCACAAGAGATGCATTTGGCGGAAAAAAAGGATGGATAAAAATGCTTTGGTATTCTGTGACAGCTATTGACATAGAAAATGTTGGGGGAGTGGAATTCAACTAAATACCAACATATCCTAGAACCTAATGTCCCATGTGAGTGAGGAACTGAAGTTGACAACAAGCTGGCTATTTCAGCAAGAAGGCAAATCAAAAAACTGTATATATCAAAATTGACCGTAAAGTATTGGCAGGGAAGAAAAATAAATGTTTCAGACTGGCCTACAAAGCCTCAGAATATTATTAAAAATTGGGGGGGGTGGAATTTCAATGCATATAGGAGGTCTATTTCTGAGCTGGAAGACCTGAAGACCTTTGCAGGAAAAAAATTCAACTGGCTAAAACAATATTTGTGAAGCTACTATTTCCACCAAAGGTGCTGCAAATTACTGACTGAAAGCAAGTTTTGCACCTGCCATGATAATTGATTATTTTGAACACATAAATAGCATGCAAACACATTTGCAGAAAGATATGTTGCTGAGCTTTGTATCATGCTAATGTATCAGCAGCCATGCAACTGTATTTATAAGTCAATTTTCTTGTGAGGAGTCCTGAAGAAATGAAAACAGAAATGGTAGCTCTTTTTAGTAGTACAGGATATGGGTGAGCACTCGCTTCCCCTCATTAAGAAAATGAGTTCAAAAGAGAGATTTGTGAAAAGAGAGCCAATACATCAACCTATTCTAAAATATGTTAGACACTGGAAAAACATCCCTATGATGTTCAGCAAGTTATGTTTGGATCATTTTTGGATGGAGTTGTGTTTTAAGAAATTTGTCCCTTTTGTAGTGCTTTGCCAAAAATTAGCAAACCTGATTTTATTACTATCATCAACTCCAAGAGCATTTAAGACATTTGTTTGTTTTCTCCAAGAGTTCTCTTAAAACCTTGAACCCTGAATCAAATGTAAATGGACCGTCAACAGTTGCCTGCCAAAGGGAAAATTAGAGGGGAACTGCCTAGAGGAAGGTAAGTGTTAGCAAATAAATTGTGGGATCTGATCAAAACCAGTGGCTGGGCAGGCAGAGGGAAAACAAGTTCTTCACAAACTCTTAAAGTGACAGAGCATTCAAGCACGAACGCAAATGGAAAAGGCTCCTAAAAGACTGTGTTTTTTTAAACTGAATTGCCTGTCACTTTGCCTTGGGCTTAAGGCAAAAACCTATTCTTGAACAATTTCCTTAATATCAATAAGAACTGTGCAAGAAATGTTTACATTGGATTGCGCCCAATGTGTTTTTCATTAAGAATATTTGCATGTTAGTAATTCTGGATCTGCTCAAAGTAAAATATAAATCAGGAAACAATTATTAAACCCTGGAAAATCATATCCCTTTTTTGTACTTGTAGTGATTATTAGCGTATATTTTTCTTTAATGAGAGCAAATACCAAGGCGACTGTTCTTTTTCCATACGTAGTGAATGGCTGGTGCAGAATACTACACATCATTAAGATTGGTTATCTGGTTGAATATAATAACAGCATAATCATACATCTCCTTGTTCTTTTTAAAACGAATATATGATAAGTCTTGATTGTCAACATTTGAATGAATCTTTTTTTCAACAAAAGGTAAGGAGGAACATTTTTGAGCAATTTGTTCTATTTATAACATGGTTCCCAGGCTTATCCACCTTCTACCCCTTCTCCTTTTAATTCTTATGTTTATCAATGAAAGGTTATGTTGATCCTTTTATGGTTTTGTATATAATGCTGCTGTACTATGCTGTACCAATTAGTTAGTACTAACTGAATTTAAAAAGGTATCTAGAGAGAAGAAGCAAAATGCAGGTTGTGCAGTAAAAAATACTTTATCCAATTTTATGTGTTATGTGTCAAAACTTTGATTAGTTTTGTCATTCTGCCAATTTTGTTTTGAATAAACAAACTTTAACTGTTCAGTTCATGCCTCATAAGTATTTTTTTAAAATTCTATGTGTAACTACAAAAAACATTTCTCTGTGAAGAGAATATAATTATAATATAAATTCCAGTGTATTACAAATAATAATTATTTCTCTAAAAGTGAAGTATAAAAGATAATTCCAGTTCTTTTATCCAGACACAGTCTGTTTGTTTTTCCATTTCTGCTCTTTTAAGAATCCACTTAATTCAGAATAAATCAGAAAGGCAACATGGTTGTGATAAAAAGTATTAGAAACCTTACTGTGGGAAAAATTGGTGAACCATTATTCTCTACCTTCATATATTATTTCTACAGCACAGGTCCAAAAATTGTGCCTATTTGGAGATTCTTCAAATACAATTCCAATTTGCGAAGAAAACTTGCTTTCTACAGAGAGATCTAGCATCTCCCTAGCTGTGAATCTGGTATCAATACCTGCATCTGTCAGCTTTGGAAACATATTGAGATCAGATGCTCCCATGCTGCCACATTTTGAGCATGGGAAAATGGGAGGGGAGATTTCTTGGAGTGTATGTAGTTAGACATAATAACATTCTTTTTCTAATTCAAGGTCATGTTATTTTGCGCATAAGTGNGTTAGACATAATAACATTCTTTTTCTAATTCAAGGTCATGTTATTTTGCGCATAAGTGAGGGGAAGTCTCAAGTTGGGATGGATGGTGATTGGGGCATGTGATGTGATGATGGGTTCAGGGGATGGATTTGTAGTTTTTATTTATTTCAAGGAAGCCCAGAACTTTCAAATTCGGGATTCCCTAGTTGTGCCAGTTTACTATCCAAAATAAAAAGAACTTTTGAGAAGATGTCTGTATCAGAGTTACTGGGTGGAGTGAAGTTTTCTGGAATGCTGATAGCATCTTTGTCACATATGACCTGTGATTTCAGAATGGTAACACTGATATCGATACCTATTTAGATGAATAAATTGCATCTGTTGCAGTAATGAATACTGGACAGTCAGATCAATGGCTGTATTAGTATTCTAAATTGTTCTAGAACATTGTGAGATACTCCAATGCAGCAAAGCTCAGACACCATATGCTTGTGCAATACAAAGGATTGTTCCAACAACGGAAGGTGCATTTTGTCCACAAACTTCTCATACTTAGATTTAATAACATCTGTCCAGATTTGCCTGACCAACTCCAAATTGATTTAGAAGTGCTTCTTGATGAAGAACAGAATGATTTACACTTTGAGTTTTTCTGGAGTTTCATTTATTCCTAATTCTTCGTTTGAAGCAAACTTATAATGTTCTATTTTGAAATTGTGAGAAAAATACAGTATGCAGGCTAGCAAAGTGTTCATTTTGTTAAAAAAATGGATTAGTCATATTAATTGGTCCCAACAAATCAGAGATTATCAATTCAGTGGATTACTAATGATTGCTATATATCTATCTATCTATGTATCTATCTAGATATATACATACTATATATATCTATCCTAGGGTAACACCCCAGGATAGATAACTTAGATTGGAAAGTGGGGGGGAGCTAAGATTCGCATTTGCCATTGGGTGGGATATTGAGGGTGAATCTCAAAAGATAGACAGAATCAGATGAGCCTCCAAAATTTGATTATATTAATACAACATAAATTGTATTAAATAAATACATATAATTACTCTTGCATATTTAATCATTTCCCCCTACAATTACATTAAATCATTGTAACATCGTGGTGATCTTTGACTGGATTCTGAGGACCATAGCTTTTAGTAGTCGTATATGATGCATTGTAAAAAAGAATCTACCAACACTGGTTAAAACTTTCTCTTTTAACCACTAGACTACATTATGTGAAATTTAATTAATAAGAAACTGGTTTTAATTCTTCACTGAAGAATTCAGGCTACTCTGCACAACCTTAAATGGATTAGTGAAATGGAAAGCTTTTGCCTTAATATGTTTACTAATCTTTAAGATGCCACCATATTCTCCATCATTTTTTTGATGTAAAGAGTATACACAGACAGAGAAATGCTTAACTGCATTTCTTCATATTTCTAATGTGAAGAAATAGGTTGTGCATCTTTACTGTAACTGGAAAAGGAGATTTAGATTGCTTGTGGGAATCTTTTCCCTGCGCACCTTTTAGCAATTCCATTTTTTTAAAAAAACAGATTTCTCATTTTTTTTCTCCTGAGCTTTCCAAGCCAACTTTATCTAGTGCATCCTTTCAATGAACCAATAATTAGGAGAATGTGCAAATGAATAATATATATTTTGCTACATAAATTCTTATATTCTTATATAAGATTCTTATATTCTCTTCATTAAGTTATTTAAAATGTAAAAGGATTTTTGTTAGTATGATGGTAGAACAGCATCTCTCCAAAGATTCAATCCCAACTCGGCTAGACTTTCACAATACACTGAAGACCTGACTGTTTACCTAGGCATTTGAGTCTGTTATGATTGATATGTTCTTAGTTTCTTCTGAAGTGGACTCACCCACATGTAGTAAGTACTTTGGATTTTAACCTTTATATATACATATTATAAATACATATTACGTAAAGAAAGAGGTTAACCATACTTATCCATACCTGTTGCTGTTGTACTCCAAACCCCCAACTTCTTTGCTTGCCTGCAAAAGATCTAGAATACCAGCTGAACTTGCAGCCTCTTTCTTCGCTTTAGAAGTGCGCCCTGGCTTGATCTCTGTGTCAATGTGAAGAGAATCTTCATCAGAGGAGTCATCACTCTGCAAAAGTCAAAGGAAGAGTATAACTCACAGTCACTGATGCCTGATCACCTCCAGAGAGGATTACTATAACATGCTTTAGATAGGGCTGATCCTGAAGAACAGCCAAAAGCTTCAGATGCTAAAGAGTGTGGCTGCATGATGTAGGGCAGATGTCAAACTCAAGGCAGGGTGCTTAAATACGCCCTGTGGGGCTGGCCTGGAAATAGCAAAGGACTGGTTCGTGGTGCCTCTGGCAGCCAAAATGAGGGGGGCACACCTTATTTTGGCTAGCAGGGTGCTACAGGAGGCCACCAGGCTGAAAACAGGGCACAAGGAGGCTGCGTGAGCCCCCCTCACATCCCGTTTTGGCCAGCAAGGTGCTTCAGGAGGTGTCTATCCCGTCTCCCCCACCAGCAGGGCCGTGGAGGAGAACTACAGTGCTGATCCGGCCCTCAAAGAAATCCAGTTTGACACCCCTGGTGTAGGGCATATCAAAATTTTCAATTTCCAAACATTTGGGGTAGGTACTCAAAAGTTGTGACATGCCTTGGGGATTGTAAAGATATTTTGGTTTCTTTAATATAATTTAGATATGCTTGGTAAGTAACTACATAAATATCATAACTTTTAAACATTTTGTTTGTTTCACTTGAGCTCCCAGTGTGGTGCATGTCACACTTCTGTCCTTGAGCTATGTGGGCTGCCTGTCTGCTTCTGGATGCAATTCAATCTGCTGGTTTTGACTTTTAAAACTGTACATAGCATGGGACCTCATTATTTGAAGGACCACTTCTTCCCAATTATATCTACTGTCTCATTAGATCCAGCAGCTGTGGAAACTGTGGCAAAGGATGTCTTCTGGATTCATCAGATGGAACTCCTTACTAGATGGGTATACTGTAAGTGCCATCTAATAAAGAGTTCCATCTGATGAGATGCAGAAGAGATATCTTCTCCACTCGCCTTTGCTATCTGAAGCTTCATCCTACCCACCTTAGCCCCACTGTTTTCAGCCTTCCAGAAAGGCTACACATTTTTCCAGTGACTTCTGAGAACACATTGGGGGGGGGGGGGGGGTGGAAAATGGNGGGGGGGGGGGGGGGGGGCTTGGAAATGGTTGCATTATAAGAGTTGATTAGTGTTCTCCTGGAGCTTTGGTTTTCCTACTTTTTATTTTTATTTGTATTTTAATGATTGCCATATTGTTTTGGTTATTGCTATGGTTGTGCATTACCCAAAAATCATGTTTTGTGAGATGGGCAACTGTATAAACCTGCTAAGTAAATAAACAAATAAATACATAAACAAATAAATAAATACTAATTGGATTCAGCAGTTATTTGACAGATATTAGAAAAATGATTTTGCATAATAAACACTACTTTTAATAATCTAGAAAGACAGATTCTAAATCAGGGATCTTCAAACTTGACAGCTTTAAGACTTGTTGACTTCAACTCCCAGAATTCCTCCTCTAGTCATGTTCGCACAGGAATTCTGGGAGTTGAAATCCACAAATCTTAAAGTTGCCAAGTTTGGAGATCTCTGTTCTGAATGATTCTATTGGATTCTGCTGATGTATTAAGAAGACAATTCTTGTTTGCTTCTGTATCCTCAAATTCAGTTTCTGAAGATTCTACAACTCACAGAATTATTAATTAATTATTATTAATTAATATAAGAAGCAAAGAGTTGGTTGCACCAGAGAGGATAAAAATAAATCTCCTATGTTGTTGAGGGTCACTAGAGAGGCATTAGATTCCAGATGTTTCAATAAACCAGTCGAATAACTGATCCAACTAGCATAATATAATTAACAATTGACTTGCAATAGATACCCAGAGTTTCAGCAGAAAACTTCCTCTGCTCTCTTTTGAGATGATTTTTTTCTGTGTGATGATAAATACAGTATTGTGTCAAGGTGTATTTATTCATCACTGGAAAAGACACTGAGCGGAATGGATTCTTCCTAGAGCTCTAAATTCCAGAGCACTGAACAACCAATTGAAGATTGCAAGGAATTAAAGAGAAATTGACAGAATTCTCTGTAGCATATAGACAGATGTTAAGTTCATCTGGGAAAGAATTGTGCATTATTGTAGGGAGAAAATACTTTTCTTGTCAGTGTATAAAAGTAATAAATATGCAATGTATGCCTATGATTTTCGTAAGTGGCACAAATCCTATTAGGCATGAGAGAAATTACATACTGACAGAATACCTTGTATAATACTGATTCCACTTTTGGCTTCTTCATTGGAGTGTGCGGTGTGGTTTCTTTTTTATCTGATAAAACTAGGAAGAAATTGAAATAGAGTTTTTAGCTTTACTAAATTAAAAAAAAACAGCATGTAGGCAATCCATCTTTTTTAAAAAATGTATTTCCAATTACTCTGGTAATATTTCATTTCTGCACATGCACTCTTAGCTAAAAGGTCTTCCTGCACATGTACTGAATCATCCCAAAATATAACAAATCTGCAAATAGGTTAAACAAAGCTGGAAAAAAAGAACACCGTCCAAACAATTAGACTCACACCTGCAAGAGTCTGTGACTTGACATTTGCAACTCTAAGGGCCACACAGAGACTTTGCTAGTTACTACTTTGAATGGAAAGTTATCCTTAGCTCAGTTTGTTTTGTTTTTGCTTTGCTGTGATGAATAGCATAATTTACACAAGAGTAGAAACAGTCTTACATGATAAATCTCTTTTTGTAGTGTTTTTCTTCCTTCTAATTGGAAATTCATCTATCTTCAATTCTCCATCATCTGAGACATATTCATATTCATCCTTCACAGGTTTTGCTTTATCTTCTTTGAAATTTTGCTGTGACCCAAATATACCAGGATTCAACTGAGTTTTCATTCCTTTTGATCTAAGGAAATTAAATCAGGAAGGGCAATACTGAAACAAGTTTTAAAGAAAAAATGTCATCATATTACAGTCATTTTGACCCACAATAAATAACAAATATTTAGAATTGTTTCTAAATTAATCTACCAACCTGGTTCAGTGCTGACTGATAGACAGTTTTTCACTTCACAATCTAAGGAGAGACCCTGACCAGCCCAAAGATACCCAATCAGTTTCTGTGCACAAGGGACAAGTAGAATGTTGATCTCATGGCTCCTAGTCTGGCACATTAACCACTATGCCACACTTTAAATACATATTACATAGGTACAGTTCAGAAACATATAACCTTTACTAAAAAAAGTGAGATATCACACTCCAATTATGGGGGGGGGGGAAGCAANAGAAACATATAACCTTTACTAAAAAAAGTGAGATATCACACTCCAATTATGGGGGGGGGAAGCAATAGAAATAGGGTAAAATTTATTCTCATGATAAAAAAGATACAATTTTAAGTTCATTATTAAAAAGGAGGCATTACTTATTCTGCTTATTTCATTTCCATTCTTCAACTTGTTTGCTAAACTACAAGTTGTATCTGTTCATGTACATGATTGCAATGTGAAATAAATTCCTGGATTCCTTTGTATACGTGCTGTGCCTGGATCAATGTGGCAAATAACAGTCCATTGCCTTCTGCAGTGGATTTGTTTGGGATAGTGATAACCAGAAAAGTAACATCTATAGAAGTATATGTTCCACAAACTATGACAGTGAATTTGCAAAAGTAGATTAAGTCATTGAAGCTCTCTGGCACTGAGCCATCAGCAAATATGTTTAGGAAACAATCATTTGAAATATTATTCTGCACAACTCCCCTTAGAATGCATGAGAATTGTCTAAAGGCACTTCAAGTGGGCACACATAATGGAGGTTCCCAAGCCAATTTGGTGACTGTAAGTTCTCGTCCTGCCCTAAACATGGAAGGCCACAAATGATCTTGAGCTAATCACTCTCTGTCAACTCAACCCACTTCACAGGCTGGATGTTGTTGGGAAAATAACAGGAGGAAGGAGTAGTAGGTACATAATAAACAGTGGTGGGTTTTCAAATTTTTCCTACCGGTTGTGGAGAGCATCCTCTCTGCTGAGCTAATCAGCTGAGCTAAAAAAAAACAAGGGAATATAGGAGAGGTAACAGATGGAGTGGGTGGCTTGGACCAGCCAGAGATGGTATTTGCAGGTTCTACGAACTACTCAAAATTTCCACAACCGGTATGCCAGAACCATTCCAAACCGGCTGAATATCATCTCTGATTATAAAGTAACAAAGGTAGCATAAAGGACTAATAAATAAATACTGAGAGAAATCAAGTTGTGGTACCTATTTTCTCCTTGTTTATAGTTTGGCCAATATAATTAGTCTATAACAAAATTATATGTCTTGTTTAAATAGAAGTATCAAAAATATATTACTAAAGAATCAAACAAATAATTATGAATAAAAATTCTATTTCTTTTATGTGGCAGATGGTATTTATCATCCTGCTAAGATAATGAACTTAAATATAGTTATCAATGCTTGACCAACATTGGTAGACTAAATATTAAGTGGTTTATTTTAAAACTCATCTGATATACAAAGTGTTCATTTGGAAGGAACTGATCAACCTCTATTGATCTTGAAAGTTAAAAACAAAATACTGTATTAAATTCAAATGCAGCAGCATCTGGTTCATAATATAATCATATATAAAAACTCTGAAATAAATAGTTCATATGCATTCTACAGACATACCCATTTATGCAGAAAAAAATAATATGAAAAATGAAAGATGCTATCAACCAAATGTTCTATTATTAATATCTACAAGTACTATTGAATTCAGTCTTTGCCAACTGAGCAGTATCATTAGTATCACTAAAAAGAGATTTTCTTACTTCTGAAGAAAAATCTGAACAAAGGTAGCAAAAATGAGTTCATTTATCTTAGTTGTCAAGACACAGCATGAAATAATTACTTTCAGGTTAGACTGAATGAAATGAAATGTTATTAATGATGGTGATAACATTGATTAAAGCAGTTGCAGATGTTTAAAAATTGAGAGGGAGGGTGATGACATGCGATTGTACCAATATGAAAGTACATGTTTATGGTTACATTCATTATGACTTCTATATTCCTTTCTATCCTTTCCCCAAATTATAAATCAAAAGGATGAAAGCACACTGAAGTCAGAAAAAAAAGAAAAGGGATTTATAATGGCTGACCACTCCAGTAGAGTCAAATGATTAGGCAAGAAGGACAGATGGAAGGTCTTCTTAATAGCAAATCAGCATATATAGCATCATACAATGGCATATGTAGATTTCCAGTTAAATTCTTGAAGATTTTCTTGATCCAACATTATTTCTCACCAGGCATTGCTAGGAACATTCCTTCCCCATGTCCTAATGAAGGTTCTTCATTATGTAACAAGGACCCTCTGCTGCAAATGGAAAATTTTATCCTAACTTTGAATCAGTCATGCCTGACTCAGGATCATGCCAATTTTCTCTTCCTCCCGCCCTCTCTGGGCCTTGCCAGTGTGAGAAAAAACATTGGAAACCACCAGGACCTGAAAACTGCACCATCAAGTCTGATGCTGTAAACTACCAAGATTATGTCAAAGGTTTATCTTTCAGGGATGGACCTGTCATCTATCAACTCTTCAGTTTTCCTCCTATACTTAAAATTTTATCCCAAAATGAAATTCTTATTGACAGTTTTTTTAAGAGTCAGATTTTAATTAGATTATAGCTCCAGCACTTCTATATCTTCACAGAGATGCATCATTTCTGGATACATCACTCTTCTAATTAAAATTGAAAAGTCCTATAGTTTTTCCTTTGCTTATTTAGTCCTTAATACACATGCTTTTATGCTGCTTTGGTCATTAGGATTCTTAGTAGCTCATAGTCAACAATAAAGTACAATATAAATAATGCATATTCAGAATATAATAGAAATAAATCATATCATTAAATATACCTTGCATTATTAGAACAATTCAGCCTATGATCATCATGAAACATAGCATCAAATATCGTCAGAACAGGGTTACATTGCAGGCGCTTCCCATAAAACCTCAGACTTCCTAATGCTTTTTGAAAGAGTCAGTTCTTCTTTCTCTGATTGAGAGAAATTAGGCCCTTATCTCTTGTTTAGTTGTTTTTTCCCATGCGATAGGACTATGGGCAAACAAAGCTTCCTTGCCTTCTCATTTCCTTCTTCCCTCCCTCCTTTTCTCCGTTAATGACCTGACCACTGAATCAACTTGGGCTACTTCTGAAGTCATTTAGATGGCATTTCTGAATGCCATCTCATTTCTGTAGTTCTAGCTCTGGACTCCAATGTTCTGAGAACAAATAGCCCTGTGAAATAAAAGTTTGCTCTCGTTCAGAGGTGTCAAATTCAAGGCCTGTGGATTGGATTCAGCCCATGGATTGCTTAGATCTGGCCCATGAGGTTGCCCTAGAAACAGTAAAGAAATGGCCTGTGATGCCTGTCAATGAAAACGGAACTTGGGAAGGCTGCACATGATCCTCCCAGGCTCTGTTTTTGGCTGTGACGGCCTCCTGCAGCACTCTGCCAGTGAAAATAGAGCTCAGGAAGGTCTCATGCAGAAACGAAGCTTACGAGGGCTACATGTGGCCTTCCTGAGCTCAGTTTTTGCTTTCAGAAGGTTGCAGGAGGCCATCACATCCGAAAGCAGAGCTAGGGAGCCTGTTTTTGCTGGCAGAGTGCTTGGCCTATCACAGGTGCCTCCAACATGAGTGACT
Organism: Laticauda laticaudata; assembly: GCA_004320025.1. Lineage (NCBI taxonomy): Eukaryota > Metazoa > Chordata > Lepidosauria > Squamata > Elapidae > Laticauda > Laticauda laticaudata. The sequence goes on from BHFT01026066.1 coordinate 12,448, forward strand.
TAAGCAGGCCATGCTCACCCAAGCCATGCCCTCCCTGGCCCCCCCATGTTCAAGCACAACCCTCAATAAAATCAGGTTTGATATCCCTGGTCTAGTTGTTAAGGTATTAGCCTAGAAACCAAGAGACTGTGAGTTCTACTCCTGTCAGCTGGGTGACTGTGGTCCAATCACTCTCTCAGCCCAACCACTAAGGATTGTTATTGTGGGGAAAATGGGAGAGGGAAAGAATATTAGGTATGTTTGCCGCCTTGACTGACTAATATGGTAAAACAGGCAGGATAAAAATATAACATGTCAACAGTGGTACAAATATACTCTTAAGTCTGGTTCATCATGTTTCCATATAAGAGTTCTTCATTGAGTTAAAGGCAGAAAAAGCAATACTTTATATCCACCCTCCTTTTTCTTCCCTTTCATTCTACTACATCAAACACAAATATGTTTAGACATGTGTACTTATATCTATGCTTAACTGGGAATAATATAGGATATATATAGTAAGTTATGAAATGTGGAAGGCCTGCAAAAATCAGAGCAAGTGTTGATTTTATTAGTCAGTGTTCACCTACCCCAGTATTTTCTTGTTGGAGAAAGAAAAAATAAATTTATTGTCTTTATTTCCTGATAGTGGTGTCTTCTCCAGTTTGTGCTCCTCTTCCATTTTCAGTAATGAATCAGGTTTACTGTTCTGAAAATTAGAGGGCAACCGTTATTATCTCAGCTGAGAGATTATTTGTTGCTGCATAGAATCAATGGAATATAAATAGCACAGTGTACATCCCAGCTTTCCTCCCATAAGAACTGTTCTGAGTCATATAATCTGTTACAAAGTGAAAATACATATGTTGACTTAATTGGTAGTAGGGTTGCTGAGGAAAACCCTAAATAGTTCAGTAACACAGCAACAAGGGTACTGAAATGGTTCTCATGGTTGGCTGCTTAAAACAATAATGTGCCTTGGAGCCTTAAAACTGCCATGGAGTTTTAACTGCAGACTAAAACACTGAGTTCAATTTTATGTGACAAAACTAAGAGGAAAGCAGAAGGAAATTGGGGGTGATAGAAAACAATTACCATTCTGTTGGTTATGTATGTAAGGGCACGAGATATTGGTTAAAAACATGTGCTGTATCTTAAATTTCCAGCAACCAAATCCATTGGGCCATGACATTTCACAGATATGTGCAATTGCACCATTATGGGATCGCCCACATCTCACTTTGTATGGACATGAAAATGTGAATCAGGCTTCAGTGAGATTTATGATGAGACAGGACAGTGACAGGATGGAATTGCACACTAGCTCTGTGCCTCTGAATGCTGTGTTGATGAAAACTACTTCCTAAATTGTGAAATGAATGTGCATCTATAAGATCAATTAAAAATACATTGCTATGATACAAATAGAACTGTACATTTGTCAAATGATCATACTAATTGCACAATAAGCTGAATTCTGAGATCTCTTGTGAGAATAAAAGTATTTCAATCTACAAAATGAAATTTAATGTACAATATTGCTGAAAGAAGAGAGTAAGGATGCATTGTTCACATTTTCCTGGCTCATTGCAGAATACTATTCAAATATTCTCTTCACTACTACATTGGTATTTCAAAATTATTTGGAGAAAGAATATCAGCAAAAAATGCTTCTTTTTCCTTATCTTAACAGAAAAGTCTCATAAGTAGAACTATGTTAAATATATATTATTGCAAATATTGCTAATAATTATTGTTTCTCATATATACATATATATGATTCTTAATTCCAAATATTTTTGGGCTAATTTATTTCATTGTTAATGATTTAAAAATTATCTTTTTATATACTGTGTTTCATATGCTATAATAATTGCAAACTGTTTTTAAATATTGTTTGTTAACGAATGAGCAGCATATATGTAAACAATTAAATAAATAGTTGACTGTAGTTGAATCTGGAAAAAAATGCTTTTTGCAATTGTTTTTGGTAATGCATTCCTACTCCAAAATGAACAAAAATGATCAGTCAACAAGTGAAATAATTTTCTAGTACTGAACTGAAACTGCAAAAAATTCCTTTTTTTTTTCTGTGAACCCCCCCCCCCNCCCCCCCCCCCCCCCCAAATAATTGAAACAAAAACCAAATTAACTTTATGGTATTTTTTCAGAAAAGAAGAGGTTAAAAGTGTTAATGATATATAGGAAATCTTGCCTTCACTCTCAGTTAGTTTCGTGACAACCATTTCTAAATACTCAAAAAAGAAAATAAAAAAGAGCTAGATGTTTAAAAATGTTCAATCAAAAAGAAAATCTTTAAAAAGCAGTTTGTTGAAGAAAAGAAAATGTCAGAAGAAATTTCGGAGAACATTTATCCAATAGGTATCCCTAATGAGCACTAGGCATAAGTATGCTCATTACTAAAATGTTTATTGAAGCCCAAGATATGAGAGGTATACCTTATATTTCCATTTTGCTTCAGTTTTGGATTTATTCTGCTCCCGAATCTCAAACTTTTCCACTTCATTTTGCTTATCAATGGGTTCTTTATTAGGGGTGTTCAAAGCATTCTTGGCAACCTAGTTAAATGTAATAAAGAAATTGGCAGATAATTTCAGATAAAAAGACAAAAAAACATGCCTCTCTCCTATTAATTCCCATATGTTAATTTGACTAGTATGAATTTTCAAAATAATAGGAGCTAAGCTTTGTCTAGAAATAATATTACACTGAAAGTTAAAACATAAAGGTCATCAAACAAAAAATGTTTTTCTTTATTTTAAAAGCACTACAAGGTACAGATAATAAGGAAAACAGATTGATCTGCTAATCTAATATACTCTTTGGCATATTATGAACCAATTCTCACAACTTGTGCAATCCATAGCAATCTCCAATACGTGGACAAATCAAAAACAAAACTTCAGTACTTTATTAAGTACTAGAAATTCTTAATGAAGTAATGAAGTTCTGTCCACGTGCTGGGGATCTCTATGGATTGCACAAGTTGTGAGAATCAGTTCAAGTTCTTCATACTGCCAGTGGAAAAGGTACTACAACCTTCCATCTTAGTCCCCACTCTAGTGTGATCATCCACTGATTTATACTATAAAACAAACTAACAAACTAATAAAAAGCACAGATAGAAAACTGTCACTGTCATCATATCTAATTTCATGAAGGGAATTCACACAAAACCAGGGCAGCTGGAAGTCAAGGGCATGGACTGAGCAAGGTATATCAATTTTGGAAATTATGTTTATAAATTATGCTTGGATATCAAAAAATTGGAAGCTCACCTATTACCATGAGCTAAAGAGGAAAGCAACAACCAAGAGATCTCTGGCTGTAAATTATTACTGAACATTTATTTTGCTCACCTTTCCCTTCTTTGGTGTTTCAATCTTCGTTAGGGCCTCTTTTGTGTGGGCCTCAAGAAGATCTAAATTTGGAATGGCAGGTGGAGGTGGTTCTTTAACTTTTTTGCCTTTTTTCTTCCCTTCCCCCTTTACTTTTGGGGTTTTGGGGGGTTTTGGGGGCTTAGGTGGCTTGGGAGGTTTTGGTGGCTTGGGAGGTTTAGATAATTTGGTGGGTTTCGGTGCTTTTATTGCTTTGGGAGTCTTTTTCTTGGGGACTTTTTCAGCCGGTGGTGGAAGAGGAGGAGGTGGTGGTGGAGGCGGCGATGGTGGTGGAGGAGGTGGAGGAGGCGTTCGTGGTGGAGGTGACGGTATTTCTTCTTTCTCCACAGGAGTAATTTCCTCAACATTCACATTAACACCCACTTCAGATTTGCTGATTTTCAAAGCATTCTTCAGGGAAAGAGAACATGAGCATATTGTCAGATCAACTTTCATATTTCTGTTGCTACAAAATAGCTAAATTTCAACATTATTTTCAGAATTTTCCCAAAGATTTATAAAGATTGTTCTGCTGAAGATTGACAGAGCAGGCCAGAGTTGCTTCATAGTTTTATCGTATCTTGCTCCACTTATGACAACTATAGAAAACTGAGGATATAATTCATTCTATAAAACTCCTATGGTTTATTCCTAAATTTCATGATGAGACTGAGAATATTGAAGCCAAATGGTATGATTCATTGAAACACAATTTATACCACTTACTATTTATCTTTGTAATTTGAAAAGGGTTTTTATTGTATTACATGTAATATTGCAATAAAGCAATGCCAGTTTGGTATGTTTTTTCAGAAAAATGTCCCTTATACACCAACATAAAATGTTACATACTTTGGTTCTGAGCATTAATGTGGCAGGTTGCCTTTATTTCTTTGTATGTGTTGTATAATTTCTACAGACTCTATAGAAAAAGAGTCACTCAACAAATAGGTATGCAGCATATAATTTAATGTAAGTAAATAAATCTGAAAAAGCCTCACTTAAACATGTCTAGTCAGCCTTACACTATAAAAATGTTTTTATTAAGAAAACATCACCACCAATATTTGATAACAATAAAATATAATCATTTTAAATATAGAGTTGTTAAATTGTTTTTTTCTATTATTCATTTGTTTTTTTAAAAAAATCCTAGTTTCTCCAATTTTTCTTTTTTATTAAAACAATAGAAATAAAAAAGAAATGAAGATAGCCTCTTATCTAAAACACTAATCAGTTTTAAAGGAATACATTTCAAATTAATTTGAAAGAAATGCAAGAGAGAATTTTATTTTGCTGTCAAGGTAGAATGATCAGTAAAAGACCAATATAAATCAGACAATTTTATTGAGATCGTGGCTACTATCCTTTACAGTAAAAGGTGCATCTCAAAGCTTCATGGAGAGCTGTAAAGATGACAAAGCAAAATTGCAAAGATGACAAAGCAACTCTACTTCACTCTGGAGTTCCCATACCTCTTGACAAAACTCCCCTATTTCATAATTTATTGTTTGTTGCCCTGTCAAGTTGCCAGACTAAGTCCAAACTCAGCGTGAAAAATAAATTTACATGTTGCTTTTATGTGCAGATAAAAGAAGTGTCTAATGGAAGTTACATATGGACAACCTCATGACTCATGACTGTTATGGAGCCTGCCGTAAGGATGCTATAGCAACCATAACTTTGAGATCAAGGTTGTAAGCAGCTTTTGGAGGATCCACTATAACTATGAACCATCTCTAAGTGATCAATCAGTCATAAGTCAAGAACTACCTGTAAAGATAGTTAAAGCAAATTGTAATGGAATAACCTTGTTACATTTAAACACATACATCACTGATATATAGCCTAAAATAAATATTTTCTTCCACATTAAACTACAAGCCATAGCTGTTGTGATTAAAGGAGAAGGAGTTTGACTGATCATGCAGACATGACAATAACTTTTTCTGGTATTTTATGAGAAAATGCACGAAGTATTTTGTTCAATAAAGTATTCTTACTTCGCTTAATCTTATTTCTTTGGCAAGGTCCTTAATTAGTTGTGCTGGCTTAAAATGTTCTGGGAGTTCATCTTCATGGTCCACTAAAGCCTTGAGTTGAATAAAATGAAATACAGAAAGTTAAAAAATTGTCAAGAAACTTAATAAGGTTATGCTATTTAAAATCATGCAGCATTAACTTTATGGAGCATTCAAATGAGACAAAATTTAGTAGTTTAGAATTATGAAAGGACATTTTTGCATTCACAGCGACAGCCTACATATGGAAAGGGTCCAGAGCCACTTATGGAAAGAAAGTGGCATTTTTAAAAAATCTGTTGCCTTCCCAACCCAAATCCTTTATGTGACCTCCCACTTTCCTGCACTTCATTCTGCCATGGTCCCCTCTTAGAAATTCAAGTGCATTTCCCAGTCATTCATTTCAGTGCTATGACACAAGTACATCTGAATGGCAGTACAAATCTGGATGTAAAACTGTTCTGCTCTTACTGAAAGAAAATTCTAGAAAGTTGTTCACATTCTCTTTTTCTGAATTGCCATGCAAACTTATACAACAGAAAGATCCCTACCTGCTTTTTAGTCCAAGACCTGAAAGCACCATTGATAATTTTTGCTCCCTGGACTAAATGGGAGGGAGGCTGCTTTCCAGCTTTGTGCAAACCTTAATAGAGGAGAAAAAATAGAATTCCAACCAATGAATGTGACCAAATGTCGATTGATGTAGCTTTTTAAAATCATATATGTAAGATATTAAGCTGGCTGTCAAAAAGCTTGTGCATTGAACTTCTATGATCATAAATCATTAGTTTCAAAGTTTAAAGATTAGTTTTGAATCTGAACTTGAACTTCCATAACTTCCCATTTGTATTTTGCTAATTTCTGACTTGACTAAAAATGCTAGATTTAGTGGTGATATTCTAAACTGATAAAATCTGTGCTGACCCAAATGGGGATGCTGGTATTCAAAGACATAGAATTGAAGCCAACACTGCCTTAGTGGAAATATCATTCCCATGTCCTCTATTCCTTGTCGCCCTCTCTCTAAAAATTGGGCAAATGAAATTTGCATGAGCAACATCTGATTCAAGCAAATATGTTCTATCTACTTTATCAAAATGAGATTCCACTTCAGTCTCCCTCACCCAACTCACTGTGTTTCCATATGGGGAAGTTTTGGATTTTGAGAAATTCATCACTCAAAGAGGCTTCTCATGCTCAATACTGTACTTTCATATTTTTAAAAGTAAAGCATTTAAGCAAAACATTCCTAATCTGTTGATTCATTATTATATGCTCCTATGCAAATATCTCATAAGTGTATCAACAGACTAAAGATTGCCATATCAATCCAAATTCAGCTTTTCCTATACTCTTTGCCTACTAAAGTCCAATGTTTAGTATTCTAGACAAATGCAACCAATATCCAAATTGGCTATTTATATTGATATGATAGTTAAGAAATGATGAACACTTTCAATATTGTCCTTTAAAAAACTCACAAGATGAAAAACCATGTGGTCAAAGTAAACAATAATTTCAAGAACACAAGAACAAAGAATAAAGGAACAAATGGAATGAGTTTATGGAGGGGAAGTTAAGAAACTTTGGAAGTTGATGTTAAAAAAGTTATCTTTAGAAGAATATAGACCAAAACTTGGAATTGAGACCAAGAAACAATTTGTCTAGTACAGGAGTAGCCACCAAGTATCCTGCAAGCTACTTAAGTACTCCATTTGTAGCTATTGGATTCACTGGCAAAATAGGACAACAAAATGTTAGTTTGGATGACACAATATTTTCTTCCAAAATAAAAGCGTGAACATGATTTGGAAACTTCCACAAAGCTAATCACTTGCATTTTCTAAGTTCCCTCAAACAAGCTTGGTGGAATTCACCCAGTGTGACTCCAATAGTTTTTAAGCATTTGGGAAAGGGGATTGAAGGACAGAAATGGGAGAAGTTTGCCTCCAAGATGGATGTCATTACAGCCCTTAAGATAGCTTTAAAAGAAAAAAATGTGCAGGAAAAATGGTATTGTCATTTCTGATTATCTAAGCATCATTCCAATGACAGAACTACAAGCTGTCAGCCCCCAACACTTATTTCCCACTCATGATACAATGGGTGGTGAAATTATGGAATTTGTTACTCCAAAATACAGTGATAATATTAAAAGGCAGTTCGGCAAATATACAGAGGATTCACCTGTTAATCTTTGCTTCTAGATTGCTACCATTCCAGTCCTTTCTTCAAACAGGCTGGTATTATACTCAGATCACCTTCAGGATCAAGGGTACTTATTAACATTGAGGTCAGTTTAGAGCTAGTGTATTGTAGTACTGCAATTCAAAGGTTGGATTTAAGCAAATCCAACCTTTAAGGATTATAGGTTGAAATTTCTATTCAACCACAAAGATCAAAGGGGATATGTGGACCAATCTCAACCTACTTTATATTGTTGCTGAAAGGAAATAAAATTTTGGAACACCTCTATATATGCCACTGAGACCTTAGAGGAAAGTGAGATATGAACACATAAATAAATACATAATTAGGACTGAAACTTAGTGCTTCGTTGGTGAAATTTATTCCGCCTCACAAAAAAGCATGCAGATTATTACAACATATGGCTAGGTATAGTCATCATCTGAAATATTAATTGAAAGTAACACCAAGTTATTAAACAGGAGCAGGAAAATTACTTTTATTTACCTTTAAATGATTCCAGCAGATATCTTCCTGTATACCAACATGCTGTTTCATAGTTGGGAAACTGGGTTAAGCTGACAATTTTTAATCGTCTTTCAACTTCATATGCTCTAGGAAACACAGCAAAAAATGTTTTAATTGCAAAGCTCACAAAAAGTCTTTCCCCTACCCAAAATATATTTCTACTATCATTGCCCAGAATACATCTGGTATAGCTTTAATTTCCCAGGCACTTATCTGGAATTGTCAGTTGCTACAGAAATACAGAAATTCAAAACAAAGGGTGTCTTACATGATCTTTGCTGATTTTAAATGATCTCGGTAATCATCACCAAAGGAATAACATACTCCAAACAAATGTACAGCAAAATTATATAACATATACAGCAGAGGTCTCCAAACTTGGCAACTTTAAGACTTGTGGACTTCAATTCCCAGAATTCTCCAGCCAGCAACTCTGGGAGTTGAAGTCCACAAGTCTTAAAGTTGCCTAGTTTGGGCAACTGACCAAACTGACATACAGTGGTGGGATTCAAATTTTTTTTTACTACCGGTTCTATGGGCGTGGCTTGGTGGGCATGGCAGAGGAAGAATACTGTAAAACCTCCAGACAGAGGTGGTATTTGCCAGTTCTCAGAACTACTCAAAATTTCTGTTACCAGTTCTTCAGAACTGGTCAGAACCTGCTGAATACCACCTCTGCACAGGAGGCACTACAACCCTATACATAATTCCTCAAAATTAAATCTGACTTAATGTATCAGACTCATTGTCAGCCTTCAAGATCTTCTACTATTGCTTTGCATCTTTCGGCTGTCATAAGAAACAGGGGTAAGGAGGGGATGAGTCTGGGAAATGTGCTGGAGGTGTTACATTTTTCTGTTGTATAAATGAGGGGGGGGAGCATACATCAGAGTTAGGTTTCTATTTCTCGCTTAGCTTTCTTTTCTCTGCGCAACTGCAACCCGTTATCAAAGTATGCCAAGGTCAACGGACAGAGGCCTCATCATCACCTGAAGATGCCCACATGATCATATTCACAACTTCTAATTGGAAGTTTCATCTGAACTATTGGGGGTGGGAACACTTCCATCATTTTGTATATGTGATTTGCGCGCCTAATTTCTCAGATTCAGAATTCTTTGGTTGCTACCACTTCATTTTCAATAAAAGATAACTTTTCTCTAACTTAAAGAGTCTAAGTCTTTCTTTCTTGGATTTTGAATGGAGCACCTCACGACACTCATTCAGTTAAGTGTAACATAGCCAAAAACATTCTCCTGAAGCCTAACACAAAATTTACTCATACTTTATTCATACTCAGACTTGAATATTAACTGTGAACAGATACAAGAAAATATTCAGAGTTTAGAACAGTAGAAATGATCCATTTTATAATGTTATATGACTGCAGTTACAGTAATTGAACAATGTTGCAAATAATAGTGTTGTTTCTTTTTTTAAAAATATAAAATTATTCTAATATACTTGGTGTAACACATGAAATAAAAAATATGGGAAAATGCTACACACCTTTCAATGTGTTTAGAAAATTGTTAAGTGTGATATGATAGCAGCTTGGAAAAACAAGTTGGGAATCTATTTCAATATACATATTCGGGCATGAGCTTAAAGCTGTAACCAATTTTCATCTTTTTTTTAAAGGAATATAATTAGTTATCCACAATTGTTTTACCTCATCTGCATCTCAACACTTAAACTATGTAGAAAATGTCCTGCAAAGGCCAGGCAATCAACAGGTGTTAAAGTTGCATAAATCCATCCTTTAAAAAAAAACAAGGAAACATATAAGATATTTTTGTTAAACATGTATTATAATCACAAATGTAACTGCATTGTTCATATTTTCAATTCACTGAGAACTCCTTTCAGCTCAGGAGGATTTTGGAAGCTGGTTTATATTTTCTGTATAGGTAATACTTCTAGCTTCCAGACAGTCAAAGCAGGCTATAATTCCAAAGCTTCTTAGGTAAGAAAGACGTAGCAGGCTTTATTCTCAAAGTTTCCATGATATGTGGAATTATTGCAGCAGGGGATGAGTGGAAAGAAGGGTGAATTAGCAGGGCTGTCCTTAGATACTGAGAAAGAACCTAGAGGAAATTAATTGAACATCCTGGGGCAGAGATATACAACTGAGTATCATCAGCTTATCAGTGTTACTTAACAGGTGTTAAACAGAAGTCAGTATAAAGTAACACATGGAGATCCCACAATGTCAGGGTGTTAAGATGGATTTATCTCCACCAACACCAACTAGAATCAGCCTCAAATGAAGGACAAGAACCTTCATGGAATTATACCCCCTTCACCCTACTCATAAACTAATCCAGAAGGATAGCATGAACCAGCTAGGCCAGGATGGATGCACCTTCCTAGCCTGAGACTTTCAAAGATCATGAACAACTGTAATGAATGCCATCTCAATCTCAATCTAAAATCCTAAATATTATATGATGTATCATCTCCTGGAGTTCCTCTAAAAATAATGTAAGCCTCCAGGATTTGAACACTATCCAGATTGGTGCAATCTGATCATTAACTTGTCATTCCAAGTAACAATCAGTCTGTTGCAACAAGACCCACTCCCTCCAGTAGGATTCATCATATAACTGAGGTAGACCAGTCAAATAGTCCTTCCTCCCAGTGTCAGGGAGCAGGTGCAGATAAATTTTAGGGAATTATAAGAGACTGATCATACTGTATTACCTTAGACAAAAAACTAAAAACTAACATATGATTTCCCCAATATAGGTTGTGACCTCAATAACATGGATCAAGTCCACAGTTGCCAGGATAGTCATAAATTCTCAACCTGTTCTCAATTCCAGGACCAAGTAAGGCAACTTCACGCAGAGAAACTGCAATGCAAAAGCTATCTCATCTGATCCTTAGTGCCAAACTTCAGAAATAAGTTTTGACTTCCGGTTTGCAAGGCTTCGACAGTGGCAGGAATCAGTGATTGTGCACAGTTTCTGCTGCACTCGCTGCTGGAGTGCCCTCGATCCAGCTGGATTTGGGGGCTATAGTTACCCCATAAAGGTAACTGATGATAGGGGAGATCCAGCAGGGGTCCGGGGGAATCGCAACCCCCCTCCTCAGCTGACTTAACTCCCTTTTCTGAAAGTAAGCGTGGTTTGGAGCACGGTCAGCAATGGCCACTCAAAAAGTCAGCTTTCATCCGGATAAGAATGTGGCAGCGAGGAAGCTGAAGGAAAGTGGAAAGTTTTGGCTAACCAGGAGGAAAGATAACATTTTAAATAGCCTGGAATTTTAAGTTTTCATTAAATGATACATCATTCCCGATGAAAACGGGAAAAAAGCAGCGATATGAAGTTAAAAGGGAAAGTTTTGTTTTTTCTCTCACTCTCCTTCCTTACAGTATAGCAAAGAATGGAGGAAATTGGGAAAAACCCCATTTTGGCATCAGCAGTAATCTTGAAAACTAGAGCCAAAGGGGACAATAAAGTATTTTCTGAGCATCGGAGAGGAAAAGAATTAAATATTAGATTTTGTTGGGAGAGGCTGCTTGGAATTTATAAGAACAGAGCTTAAACTGTACAAAGGACTTCTTAAAAGATATACTTTTAATTGGACTTTGGTAACTGAACTTTAACTCTTAGAAGAGAAGTATAAAAGAAGCAAGCTGCTAAATGTAACAGTCTGTGCTATATTTGGATTGCTTAGGTGACTTTGGGACTTTTGGAAATCATTATTTGAAAGACTAAAACATTTGGGTTTTGTATAAAAACCTTTTTACAAATGTGGCCACTACATGTGTGATGAACTGAAAATGAATTTAAAAACTAAAGAAGCAGGAACAAGGAGGGAAGGGCACTTCTGGACTCTATTTTCCAATTTTTAAAATGGCGATTTCTACTACCAAAACTACAAGAACAAGAAGACTGGGATGAAGAAAGAAACCATCTTTAATGAACAAACAACTTTAGCTGGAGAAGAAAGGAAAGAGGGGAAGAAGATGGAGAATTTAAGATTACAAAAAACAACCAAAAAGGAAAAAAATAAGGTGAAAACATCGATACAATTCAGAAAGCAACCAGAAAAGAAGATACAGAGAATGGTGGAGATTAAGAAGGTGAGATTTAAGAGACAAGGGGGTAAAAAGGCAGGATTGGAAGAAAAAAAGGAACAGGGAAAAAGGAAAGAGAAGTTACAAAGGTTTAAAACAAGATGATTAAAGAAACAAGATTTATTTAAGAGATAGTGGGTAAAAATATGATTAAAAAGAAGATTCTTGCAAAGTAACACAAGTATTTTGTATTGTTGTATTTATATTTGAAATAATTGCTTAGAAAACTGGATTAATAACAAGGGCTTAATTTGCTATGCGATTATTGTTTAATTATATCTACTTATATATTCTTTCTTATTTTAATATAGTATGTAGCTTCAGAATGTATGAGGCAGAATCGAATGAACAAAGTTAAATTCGGGGAAAGATTTAAAGGCGTCATACTTCAATCAGTGTTATAGGAGAAATCTGCTGTGGTTAAGAGAAAAGATAATAGAAAATTGAAAATAGAACAGACAACAAGATATATGCATAATGATTTTAAATTGAGATGAAATAAATAAATAGAATTAAGAGAGTTGAAAAGAGTGAAAAGAGGGAAGAGCTATATAGAAAATGGGTTGAATGGAGAGGAATACAGAAGAGAGGTGGAGGATTAAGAAGGTGGAGAGATTAAGAGACAAGGAGTAAAAAGGCAGGATTGGAGAATGAAAGGAAGGGGAAAAGGGAAAGAGAGTTACAAGGTTTAAAAACAAGATGTAAAGAACAAGATTTATTCAGAGATAGTGAGTAAAAATATGATTAAAAAAAGAGATGCAAAAGTTACACAATATTGTATTGTGTATTTGTATTTGCAAATAATGTTAGAAAACTGGAATTTAATAATAGAGCTTAATTTTGCTATGGATTATTGTTTTTGAATTATATTATAAACTTATTACCTTTTTATTTTATAATATAGTATTGTAGCTTTAGAACGTACTAAGCAGACTCAGAAATGAAAAGATATATAATATTTTTAAGTGCTAATTTAGGGGAAAGATTTAAAGGCGGTATTACACTTTAATCAGTGATTAAAGGAGAAATTTTGTGTTAATGAAAAAAGATAATAAAAATTCGATAAATTAGAACAGTTAACAAAGTTATACACCATAATGATTTAAATTGTGATGAAATTAATAAATAGAATTAGGGAGTGAAAAGAGGGGAAGCTTATAAGAAAATGTTGAATGGTAATAAGATATGAAATGGGATAAAAAGTGAGCATGAATTCAAATTTATGTCTGTATAAAAAGATGTAACCCGGGAAGCTGCTTTCCAAAAAGAAGTTTTATGTTTTTATGTTTTGTATTTTGTTTGTGTATGTTTGTTTATTGAAAATCAATAAAAAAAATTCAAAAAAAAAAAGAAATAAGGCTTCAGATCTGATTATCTGTGGGCAGAACTTCTAGAAGGCACCCAAGAGTCTCAAATAATAATTTAAAATAAATGATGTCTGATGAAAAATAGCCTAATTTTAAAATACTTGTGTATACACTAAGTGTACAGAATTAAAAAAGGATATTAAACTTGCAATAAGTATGTTTGCTTCACCTAGTCCTGCTTACATTTGTACTAACATCTGTGAGAACAACTTTGTGTTCTGGAAAATGGACTAAAATGGGAGGAACCAACAAAAGATACTTGCTGGAAGAAAAGGAATATGTCGTGCCCTTCCCTTGTAATTTATTATCTCCTATAAACATTCTTTGTGAACACCTTATTCTTTGCTAGACTTATCTCTGGCTTTCTAGTTGAGACCTTAATGATGAAAAAATTCAGTGAGGCATTTATAAGGTGACTCAACAAGAGTTAAATATGGAATTATCCATTCTACTACTCATATATTAGTGTTGTAACACCTAGTCCAAGAATCTGCAACACCTCCCCTCCCCAATACTGCTCAACTAAAATACTTAACAGCTGAACAAATATGACCAATTTTGAAAGATTCTGGGAAATGTAATTTGATAATGTCTGGAAGGCCAGAGGATGCTTATTTCTAATTGAGATTCACCCTTTGAAATATCTAAACCTGGTTTACTAAAAGCTGACATGGGGATGATACTTATTTATTGCTGGAATTAATCTTTACACAGATGCATAACTGAGTATTACTTTATAATGAGTATTATAAAACCAATGATTTATATTCTAATGAAATTAATTGGAAATTTTATAACTCTATATTACCTCTCATCATTTCTGATCTACACTTCCAAAATTCAAACCAACAAGCATGTTCAAAGCAAGCCTTTCATTTTTAATTTTTAACTGCAACCACTTTCCTACCTGATGGAATGAAGAGTGTTTGTCCTTGTTTAACTGTGCATTTGTAACATTTATCCACTTGATCAGCAAAAAACATCTCACTGTGATTTGCTGCTGATTGCCAACGCTCATAGAGGGAGATATTTGCAGAAGTTGGTTTGATGAGATAAAATATCTTTTCTCCCTGAAACAGAAAAATTGTTTTAGGTCAATTCAGATTTAGTTTCTTATTTTCAAACCTTCCCTGGCCTTTCAGCCTTTGAAGAATGGAATCATGAATGGTAAGCTCTTAGATCACATGAACCCAAACCCTAGAATTTTTTTTCTCTTAACCTATTTCTCCGTAATAGAAAAGCAAAGATTAGAGTGATCTGAAGTCCCCAATGAATAGCTTAAGCTTCTTCTATGGCTATGGTTTTTACCTAGCATAAAGCAGCTACCTATTTTAGATATATATAGCGATTGTTCCATTCTGATTCTGCATTTATCAGAACATTTAGAATATTACATCCAGTTCTAGGCATTGTAGTTTAGGAAGGACACTGATAAACTACAGTATGTCCAGAAGAAAGCAACTAAGAGGTTGGAAGTAAAAATTTAGAAGGACTAGTTAGTGCATTGACAATATGTTTATCCTGAAGAAAGAAAGAATATAGAGACATGATAGCTGTCTTAAAGTATTTGAAGAATTATTATATAGAACACAGGGCAGAATTTTCAAAATTGTTCCAGAAAAAAGACTAAGGAATAGTAACTTTAAATGAAAAGAAAGTAGTCTATTTTTTATTATTCAACCCCTCTGTCCACAGTCTGGAATTCGATCCTGACATGATCGAAGTTGAGTCAGCCTTCCATCCTTTCCATGTGAGTAAAATGAGGACCCAGATTGTTGGGGACAATATGCTGACATTTGTAAATCATACAGAGAGTGCTGTAAAGCACTATGGAGCAGTATATAAGTCCAAGTGCTATTGCTATTTTTATTCAAATGTATTTTTGACCCATCACAAAACATGCATACTTGCACATTAGAAATTAGCCACATTTTAGATATTTAAACAATATAAGTTATTTCTCCATGCTACCGTCTCCTTATATTGAATAAAATTTTTGATGATCCTATCAGCAAGATCACTGCCAGCATTGCATGTCAACAGATGTGGAGTCTTAATTTTTCTTATTTCTACCTTCAAGAATTGCAAACACCAAAGTTTAGTGTGAATTTGTTACACTATTAATTGTTCATGATTAATTGGAATAAAGCATCTTACTTTTAAGATGTGATACCAGGCAGAGGCTCCACCAGAATCAATATGGAAATCTGTGTAGCTGTCCTTCACACAAATTAGACAGTATTTGGTCACTTTTGGTTTTGCCAGCAGAGCATCATCAGGCCAATAATTTTCCACCCATGACAGCTTTTTCACTATTTCAGGAGACTCTACAAAACTGGACATTCTGTTTTAAAACAGGAAAGAAAAAATAAAGCATCTGAACTCAATTAAAGGACATTGAAAGAGTTTTCTTGATTCACACTCCTGTTTCTGCCAGGAATGCATTCCCCATGGAATTGTATTTGTTATTGCTGTTAAGATACATCTCTTCTATCAGGCATTTAACTGTTTATTAATTTTAACTTTAACGTTCATACGGGATTCAAAAATGCTGTGCATTTTGCATTTGAATTACAATTAGGCATCTTGAAGTGAAAAGCGAGCAAGAAATCCATTGAATGCAAATGGGGTACCATAACTCTTGAAAGAGCTTATTTCGGATCTCATGGTTTACAATAGTCTAGTTATAAGTGTTGTTGCTTAAGTATCCAAACCAGTGCCATTCACACACAAACAGGTCTATTTGAGGAGGTAGAATGGAAAGATGCAAGAGGGAGGAACAACCCAGAAATACATTCTATTTTCTGAAACACAAAGGGAAATTCAGGAAAGTGGGATTAATGAAATAGGATGGCAGAGGGGTGCCGGAGGCCGTGGCAACTGCAAATGGACCCTGGGAGTCCGTTCGCTGGCAGAAGCCCTCAAACCATCACATGCACCCCGACAGTGATGTCAAACTGGCCATACCCACCCTGGCCATGCCCAACCTGGTCTCCCGAGGTCAAGCACAACCCTAATGCAGCCATCAATGAAATCGAGTTTGACACCCCTGGTTTAAACAAACTAATATCACCTGTATAAAAGAAAGAACTAATTGGTAAGCTTGGGAAATTCACTAAGTTGTACAAGTATAGAATTTATTATTTTTTTAAGGAAAAAAGTTTCGAATGAGAGTATACCTCCATTTCACAGGCACACTTATGACCCATTAGCTATTAGAAATATAGGGGTACGGGGAAATGAAACAATAATGATGCATCCCAAAAAGATCATTCTATAGTGGAACTTTTCCTTATGGGTCTCATGTTTCTTCTACTTAAATTTATTTATTTTATTTATTTACATATCACATCCACTCCTTTATTTACCTATTGCCATCTTACTCTCAGAGCAACTCTGGATGGCATACAATAAAACATAAAAGCATAAAACTGTGGATAAATATTATATTAGGCAGCAATTAAATATACAGTTTCATTGTCTTTTATACTTTTTAATTGGTTTACATTTTTTATTTTTATGCTTTGTAAACATTCTTGAAGTGTACAATAAGGCATGCACAAATGTGTTAAATATAAAGAAATAAATCTGACAGCCTTATTTTAATATGACAATCTTTTCTAAATAAATCAGAACAGAAATTAAATGAAGACTGTTTTAGCAAAAGTTTTATTATCCCAAATGCATATATAATTGAAAGAGAAAGCAAATAGCACTTTCTGAATGCTTATTTATTCAAAATGGATCGAAAACAACTTAATTAAACTGAGATGGAGATGTGAATTTACTTTTGAAATGCCTCTTTGTGTGAGGTATTAAGTATAAAATGCTCTAATTGTAAACCTATTTTTTCATTATCCTCTATGTCAAGGCAGAACTTGAGAGCTTATTAAAATGCTATACTCTTTGCTGAAGAATATATTTGCTAACCAGTTATTAAATCAGTAGTATATGAGGATACTGTAATGTGAACAATTCTTTACAATAAAAATGCTTTTTTCTTTTTTTTTCCTGAAGGCTGAAAAATAATTAAACACCTACACTGTAATCATGCAGCTTGTATGAAAAGGGGATTACATTATTAAAACAATAAATAATAGAAAGATGTGGACTTTACAAAATAAATGATGTTGCCATCAACCTTCAGCCT
Source organism: Laticauda laticaudata (assembly GCA_004320025.1). Classification (NCBI taxonomy): domain Eukaryota; kingdom Metazoa; phylum Chordata; class Lepidosauria; order Squamata; family Elapidae; genus Laticauda; species Laticauda laticaudata. The sequence goes on from BHFT01026066.1 coordinate 30,162, forward strand.
TTTTGTAATCTACATTAATTATCAGTGCAGTCACTTGACAAATAAAATGGAATCTTTCCCCAGCAATCTTTTTGTTTGGTTGTTTGATTTTCTGCATTCCTAATCCACAAAAAGTTAAATTATGTAGTTTAATTTAGGCAGGTAGAGATGCAGATTTGGATAATTTCTCTGGAAAGCATATTCTAATCTGTAGAATAAAATCAAACTACTGATCCCATTACTCTACAGATTACAAATGTTACTATTCTTAAAATATTATAAATATGATGGGAAAAAGAAGACCTTTATAAACTATGGCTTCATATACTATCTCACCTTGTATCTGAAAACTCCAAGTTAGTTACATTCAGGACTCTTTTTCGATTTGTGCTATAATAGTAATCAACAAATTCTTTTAGTTTCATCTTGCAGTCCTTCTGTTTAGTGACATCTGTAACATCCACACTCCTTTCTGGTCCTAAAAAAAACCCAACCAATCCAAGAAAATGGGAATATAAACATGGATACAGTGCAAGTTATAAGGCAAAATATAATTCACAGAGATTCATTTCATGCAAACCATGAAAACGTACCCATGCAAAAAGTTTGCTCTTCAGCACAAAAAGAACTTGAATTGCAAAAGGATATTAAAGAAATAGGACATTGATAATTTGATAATTGAGAAAGTGAGATAGCTCACTGGCCACCCAAGCCTATGTTTATGGCTGCTCTGACTGACACTTTCAACTTTAAGACCCCAAAAGAGTTTGAAGTGATTGGGAGCACAAATATGTACCTTTCCTGAAGTCAACTGTCAGTTTCCAGGATTGTATGAGAGTTGCAGAGTGCTGCTAAGGAATCCAGAGAAAATGAGCAACTATTCTATTTTGCTGGTTCGGAAAATATTTTCCCCATTAAATTGTTTTCAGGAGAATTTATTTTTTATTCATTTTTCTAAGCTGATGCACAAAGATCATTTAAAAGTGAAATGCATATGACTTTTCAAGTAATGTATTGGTGGCATCTGCATCTTTCCCATCTTCTCAATTAATGATGTAAAAACATATGTTGGTTATAAAATTCATTTGCCTGTGTATCTAAATTAACATTTCCCAAACTCTCTGTTCAACCTCCCTTGAGGAAGTCCAGATACAGTCCAGGGAAAGTCTAAGGAATCTTTTAGTCACTTTGTTAAAATAAATCCACCAAAGTTTCACTGAACGTTTTTCGTTGTTCATTTGTGTTCATTTTAATGCTTGGCTTTTTAAGGAAGGTATATACATTAAGATTACATGAAATGGAGTGTGATGAGAAAAAGTTTCTAAAACTAGAATGTTTAAGCAGTCTCTTATCAGTGCTAGTAATGATGATGTTGCCTAGTTTGGATAATGAAATGTCTGCAAGAACAACCAAGCTCAGAAAGCACCAAGAACCGCTAATCAGTTTGTTCTCTTGTTTATGATGATGATGACCTTTCTTGGCTAGGACAGTCAATAGACAGAGAAGCAGATCCTACATGTTAAATAGTAATTTTATTTGACCAGTTTTACTACTTTTTTGTACACTGTGTTTTTCTTTTTTGTTGTTGCTAGTGTTGAATGTATGCTTTTATTTTATTTAATTTTGTTTGTCTGTTTTCCTGTTTTCTATTTTATTTTTTATAATGAAACAATAAAATAATATTTTTTTTAAAAAAAGAAGAGGACAGCAGAGATTAAAAGCATCCTACTAATGCAGCAAAATCTGCCAAGGACAAGAGATGGATCAGAAACATGATATTCCCACCAAGATACAAACTGGATGGGACCTGCTATAAAATTATAATTGAAATATTTATGCATATACCAGCATAACAACTTTACAAAGGAGAAATGTAAATATCATATTTGAGATACATTATTGTATGTTCATGAAATAATAATACATGATAAAAATAATAAAATGCATGGATTGTTAGTGAAATACCACATATACTACAACATTACAATTTTAAAAAAGAAAAATAAAAATAAAAAAATTTCTGAATGCTTGACATTGGTAGCAGAGGAAGAACAAGGTATGATTAAGTTCCTTGTCATAAAATTAAATTTTGGTTGACCTGGGAATCCTAAGGACAATAAAGGGAATTAAAGGTAGATAGTAACAATATTACACAGATTATATATGAACACAGTTAAATATAAAGTGCTGGTTTTGAGGCACTAATTAGTCCAGACTATACAAAAAGATGTGGATGATTCTTGCTAGTGACATTTTGAATTAATATAGGAGAAGAAATTATCACATTGTCAACAGTGGCAATAGCCTTCCAATATTCTATCAACTGTATCTCTAGAAACTGGCATGAAACAAATACTAAAATCTTCCAGATTTGGTGACATCATAGGACTCAATCCATTTTAATGGATTATCATTTTATTTAATTTTAATTTAATTTCAGCAGTTATGAGTATCATACTGTATACTGCAGGACAACATGACAATAAGATAGCTCTATGTGTGGAATGAAAAAGTGTCCAGCATTTGCATATAGATATTGTTCCCTTGGGACCAGCAATTCCATTACTAAACAAAGCTATTGTTAAGCAAAACATCACATGAACACCCCAACTAATAATGGCAAATTCCAGCAAACCCAGTTGCAGTTGTTAAGTAAATTATCCATAGCCATTACTCAAGACATCCTGTGACCATGAAATGCGGCCTCCTGCCAGCTTCCCCATTGACTGTACATGTCAGAAATGACTGGGAAGGATGCAAATGGTGATCACATCACCATGGGATATTGTGGCCATCATAAATGCCAAGAATTCAAGTTGCAATCACATGACTGTGATGAGATGCTGCGACAGCCATAAGTGGAAAAACTTATGGTCATAAACCATTTTTTCAGCATTGTATAACTTCAGACAGCCAAAAAAATGAATATCCCTTTCATCAAAAAGTCAGAAATATAGTGGCTGTTTCTTTATTTTAAGCTGTATAGTTTCAGATTTATTAAATCTGAACTTTTTGAGTCATAAATTAAGTCTGAAAGAGAGGGCTGCTGGTAATCCAAGCTGCAATGTATAATTCTTGCAGTAGGGCCTGATATGAGTTGGAAAACATGAGGAAACATTTTTAATTGGAAATTAGAAACAATGGAAAAATGTAAATCTCCCAATCTGATATCTTTCAGACTGCAGATCCTATCAACCCTACAAAGAGCATGCTATTAACCATTGAATAGGAAATTACGCAAATTTAAAGTTCCAGGGATTGTTCACATTTTCAGTAAAACACCAACAACAATACATACCAACATAGTTTTCAACATCACTAACATAAAATGTTGGTGCTGGTACTGATAAACCCAAGCCATCCTTCTTTGGAATGAGAATAGGCTCTGTGAATCCGTTTTCTTCCAAATATTCAATCGTTAGTTGGTTTCCAGTCACTTTTATTACCACATCTTCAGCGCTAAAAATTCAAAACAAAACAAAATTTGCAGTCCAATTATACAATAAATTCGCACCAAAGTCAGTATTTCCTTTGGCCTTAGGACTGAAACTCCTTTCTGTATTGACCCCATTGGCTTTATTTCATTAGACAACTATATCGTTCTGAAAAATCTCAAAATATTTTCTTTCCTTTATGTTATACGTAAGCTAATCCCTCAATTTATTGCATCCTGATTTGAAATACAGGCTCTTCCAGGTCATAAGTTTTGATTTTATTTTAAATAATTCATAATTTTCTGAGAAATTGTTTTCTGGTTCAGGATTGTTGATGAAATTTTTGAGTAAATGCAAATTAACAGAACAGAACATATAATTTTTTGAAGTGTTAACTGTCCTGAAATTACACGTTCTTGGAAAACTTAAGCGCAGGATGTCCTCATGGTCCCATTATGTTCCCAATAACTTATTTAAGGACAAAACATCCAAAATATCACTTTAAAGACAAAGGAAAAGCATACTTTTAAATTTTCATAGAAAATTAGTTGTTGTTTTTTTTAAATTGGGCTGATCAGTTGAAATCTTAATTTAGTTGTAATGTCATATAACAGCCAATCTTGGCTGATCTTCAAAAAGCTAAATAGAGTTACATCTGCTTAGTGCGTGGAGGAACAAATAGGAATTCCCAGGGCTATAGACTCAAAATCTAAAAAGCATTTAAACAAAAGTTTAAAGAAGTTAAATCTAAGAAAATATTAGTAGTCATAGGTATCTCAGATGGCTTATTCATATATAATTTGATCCTATATTCAGATTTATAACTTTTGAACTAACTTAAATCTGTTAATATCAATAAAGTAGAAACTTACTTTCTCTAGATTCGAGATTGGCAAGCAGTTTTTAAAATGAATTGTGCTTCATACAATGGAATACAACATTAATATCCAGAAAACCTTATCAGTTCTACAATACTTTATTCAAAATACAGAAAAATAAATAGATCAATATATTTCATATCCATAATTTTTGTTATGGCCAAATTTCAATAGGTTTGTATCACTGCACTAGGAAAACTAATTAACCAACCCACTTCAGAGCTGGCCTATTATTTGAAGCCTTTAATATTCACATTTGATTTTAAATATCCCCCCTATGCATTTTTTTCTTTTTTTCCTATTTTCTCTGACTAAGAAAAAAATATCAACATTGGCTTCCTTTTTATTCCCTCTTTCTTAGGCACCCATGGCAATCCTCAAGAACGTCTCCAGAGGAAGAAACTGAAGTATTATATTCAGATTCCACCATTCATAGAGCTAAGATTTCCAGATGGTTCAAAATCATCCCAAATTTTCTTTATAGGAATACCATCTACTGCTAGAATTATGAAGCTTGACATTAAAGTTATTAGGAATTATTCCAGAGCATTGAGTCTGCAAGTCACTGCAGTCTGAGTCTGCTGCATTCTCTTCTTCAACAAAAATATCATCACCATTTTCCTTAATCACCCTCTCCTCTTCTGGTGACATGGATTAAAAAAAAACCAAGGTATTTTCTTGGCTTTCTTCTGGAACTATTGCAGGGTGATGTGAATCTCCTAGTCATGCTCTTATCAATTCTTCCTCTTCTACATTTCCAGAATAGTACAATCTTCTGTATTAAAAGTGCATAAAAATTGAGCGAAATACTGATCATTAAATTTTTAGGGAGAGGGGATGACAACTCCTCATGAGAAAAGTCAGGCATCACTCTTCCTCTACCACTGCCTAATCACCCTTAAAGATACTTGTGTGAGTAACAGATGCAAAATATAAGACAAATGACGAGAATCAAATACACAAAAGTATAAACCTATTAATGGGATCAATATGGAAGATGCTACCAATAAAGACAAGCAAAGAAGGCAAACAAGTACATATTAACATTTTATAATAATTGTTTATGGAATAAAAAAATCAGAAGTGAATATAATAATTTAATGACTGAATGAGGAGGAAGCCTTAACTTAACTAAAAATGAATAATGAAATCAATATGTTAAAAAAAACTAAATCTTAAAAAATTCAAATTATCATCTTTAAAAACAAAATGAAGACCATGGAAGAAGAACACGAGACAGAGGGGAAATAGAACACTGGGCAGGTAGTTGAACTGACATTTATCTCAGATAAGAAGAAACAAGAAAAATGGAAATGAAGATGTGGTTTGAAAAAATGTTTAAGGTGATCCTTGCAAGAGAAAGAGTCATTACACAGAGTCTGACTACAGCATCGGCAATTATATACTCAACTCTCTTCCTATCTTCTCCTACCCACACAGGATCTCAAAATCTATGCCAAAAAAAGAGTTGACACAGACTATTAATCACTCTTATTTGTCAATAGAGCTTTCAGTCTCTGAAGCTAATACTTCCTCCTTTGTCTGATGAATGATAACTCAAAGAAAACAACTGTGCTGTAGACGAAGACCATATTTCTGGCAAGTGACAACATGTAGCCTATGTCTTTCAAAAAAACAACTGTTTTGTCCTGACATCGCCCACATGCTGGAAATGTCTGAAAGAACGGGATACCTATTATCACATGTGGGATTGCAAGAAAATACAAGAGTTTTTGCATAAAATCCAGACATGGCTAGAAGAAATGTTCAGTTTAAAAGTTAACTTTATACCAGAGATGTTCCCTATAAGTAATAATAAAAGATAATTTTAGTAAAGCAGATATTTACTAATTATTCATGTTACTACAGCAGCAAGATTATTGCTTGCCCAAATTTGGAAGTCAAAAGAAATCCCAAATGACGTAGCAATAATGGACAAGATTTTTCAATGCGTTGAACTAGATAGTCTGATATTAGAATTGAAAGAATGAGATGTATCAGAATATTATAAAGTATGGAACAATTTCGATGTATGGAGGGATATGAAAAGAAGTCTAAAAAATATAAATTAGAATCTAAGATATAATTGAAATGGAGCACAATGATTAAGATATAAAATGACACAAAGATAAAATGTGTGTGTGTGTGTGTGTGTGTGTGTGTCTGTGTGTTTAAGTTTTCGCGGGTACTTACATGTGTGCTGTTCAGCTTCCTTCGGGTATTATCCCACGTCATTTGCTTTTATACGAACTCAATACAGAACCTGAGTGGCAGATGAGATTCTGCTGAAACGTTGCTACAACTTTAAAAGCATTACAATGATGTGGGATAATACCCAAAGGAAGCTGAACTGCATTCATGTAAGTACCCGCGAAAACTAAAAAACACACACACACACATATATATATATCTCTGTGTGTGTGTGTGTGCTGTTCAGCTTCCTCCGGGTATTTAACCCACGTCATTATGGTGCTTTTAAAGTTGTAGCAACGTTTCGGCAGAATCTCATCTGCCATCATCAGGCTTCTGTATTGAGTTCGTATGTGGGTCAGGCTATCACAGCCGTTAGTTTTAAATTTGAGGCTAGCCTACTGCTGTCCCGGATGGTTTTTTTTATATCTTGATTGGTTGGGAGTCTTGGTCTATGTTTATTGTTCTTGGAGTTTGCTTGATTGGTGTTTCAATAAACACAGACCAAAGACTCCCAACCAATCAGGATGCTAAAAAAAACCATCCGGGGACAGCAGTAGGCTAGCCTCAAATTTAAAACTAACGGCTATGATAGCCTGACCCACATACGAACTCAATACAGAACCTGATGATGGCAGATGAGATTCTGCTGAAACGTTGCTTCAACTTTAAAAGCACCATAATGATGTGGGTTAATACCCGGAGGAAGCTGAACAGCACACATGTAAGTACCCACGAAAACTTAAAAAAACACACACACACACACACACATATAAATAAATGCTTGTACTGCTTCATGATTTTTTTCTAGTATATTAATGTAAAAATATTAATAATGTATGTCAAAGAAAGTCCACCTTGTTCAAGAATTTTTAAATGTTTATTTTCAATTTAAAAAATTTAAAAAAAAAAATTATTTTGTCCTGACTCTGCTATCAATATTTGATTCAAATGATTACCAAACACTGCCATTAAGTGTTCTTAAAAATATTCAGTCTTCACATACTAGAATTATACAATTTAAATAACAACGTTATGAAAATATTCTTCTCCAATAACACATCAGACTTTATATAAAGATGTGTAAGTTAGTATGATCAAGACTCATTACATTTTGACTGATGCTCTTAAATCCTTCAATGGAGCCGTTCACCCAATGATTGATGATGTGCTTTAGTCCACCAAATTTGTAACCAAATACAAACTACCATCTTAGTTTGACAAATCCTAACTTAACTCCTGTTTGTATGTTTAGAAACAGGTTAGATGTAATATTCTAATCAGCTACCAGTTTGTGAAGTGATGCAAAACAAGCTTAATAGTAATATAGTCTCAGAATAGTCAGTTTTGTCAACAGCCTCTCAGTGTCAAAGGAAACTCAGAAAATCTGAGTATTGTGGTCAGAGCTTCTTCTAAGAAGGCATGTTATTTTACTTTAGCCAACTTTATTAAGTAACTTTACTTACACCTAAAGCACAGAATTTCATTGGGATAACATGCATCCAAAAAGTACAAAATCTTTTTAGGGTAAGGCAGGAGTGCCCTCTTCTGTGACTCTTTGAAACTACACCACTTATTCTAAGCATACAAGTGACTTTCAAGGGGGATAGCCAACGAAGGTATAAATTACACTTTAAGAGGTTATTATTCACTTTCATCTACAACAAGGGGAAGTAATATTTTTTAAAAAATCTCAACTTTTTAATATGTCTTATTACTGATCCTGTTATGAAAATGGTTTTGCTTTGACTAATCCTGGCTTTTTTCCCACCATACTGTCAACACTGATTTGTAGAGAAAATCCTTTAGCGCAACTCTTCTTTATTACTAAACAGTATCATATAAGTCAATATAAGACAATATGGAAAAGTTTCATTCTGTCTTATCTTTTGATAGCTACTTTTCTTCAGTTTAAATATATATATTATTGAGTGAAGGTGGTCCTAGGATTATGGTAAGTGGCCCTGTCATCAGCATGATATACAAAAATTGTGTCTTTGATGTTCACTCACTTTGGATATCCAGCATAAGAAAACCTGTATGAATGGATTTCTAAATCCGCTTTAGAAACTCTAGTATGTGGGTGGGTGGATGAATAAATAAATTAGTTAATTAAGGATCAGGTATAAGTTCCTATAATTTGAATAAAAATACATGCAAAGGTGCATCTCTCTTTTCCTCCATTCACAAACAAAGGTACAACAGCTTATAGCCTTCTCCTTAATTTAAGAACAAACAGACATGATTGAATACACTTCTTTGCTATTTAATGCAAGTATCAATTGAACATTAACGATCTGAGTCTATAGGACAGATAAATCCTGACTGCTGTTGAAGAAAGCAGGGGTTTTTTTTATAAAAAAAATAGTGATTGTTTTATTATGCCTGCCAATGTCCTCAAGCTCCACAGTTTAGTTTACAGAAATGCAAACACTGTTATCCATACTTCTGATTTCAATTCCAGGTCAAAACTGTTAAAACAAAAAGATCAAAACTTTTTACAGCCAGTGATTCTTCTATTAAATACTTAGCCTGGATTTGTCATCTTTCACAGCAGGGGTCCCCAACCCCCCCCCCCCCCCCCCCCCCCCNCCCCCCCCCCCCCCGAGCTGCAGTTCACTACTGGGCCCCTTCAAAACCAGGTTGTGGAAGTGATGGGTGAGCACATGTGCTTACGCAGCTCAATTTCATGAGCAGTGGGCAAATATGCTTGCCAGCCACTCGTGCAGAACCATTCTTTCTCCCATACCCCCCACACCTTTCCCCAAAGCCAGAAAGGTTGGGGATCGCTGTTTCACACCATTGCAGCCTGTCAAATGATGACTTTGACCTTTGGCCTTTAATTGCTTCTTGTTCAGGTCAACATTTGTAATAAAGAATTTCATGAATAACCTTTAATTTCTGTTCACTACGTGGTGAGGGATTTATTGCAGTTCCATGCCTCCCCCCACTTTTTTTTTTAATATTATGGAATTGAACTGTAGTAGTTTATTTACCATTAGGGTGCTCCATATGAACATAAGTCTCAAAATAATCCAATTAAAGATGCAAGAGATTTTATCGAACAATATTATTGCAAATAAATAATATGGAAGGATCTTGGCCAGGGATATTTAATATTACAAGATAATTATATTTCATTAATCATAAAATAAACTTGGCAATTGATAGAACATAGTTACATTATTACTTAAAATGAAATCTCTTTGAAGAACATATGAATTTTAGATATCTTAATAAAATGACATAATCACGTTAATTTTGTTTCCAACTATGGAGAAGCAATGCCTTAGGAGTGTTAAACGTCCCAATAAGTTGTGAAAACAACTTCTTATTCTTATGCCACTTATTTCTTTTAGTTGTACTATATACCATATGTTGTTTCCACCCACCATTGTGGAGCTGTTCCAGGCTTTCTAAGGATCAAATACAGCCTAATGTTGGTCAATAAGCAGAGCAAGGGATTTGTTTGCATAAGGAAATTATGCAGTAAGTTTATAAGCTACATAGCTATTGCCTACATACATTTTACCAAGGAAAATCTACCTGCCCCCAAACCTTCCTTCTAATATCAATGACACAAGAATAGGGTTAGCAACTTACCTGGGGAATGTACGACTTCGAAGTTCTTTGATAAACACTTGACTACCATTCTGGACAGGCTTAACTTCTGTTGCTTGACCAGTGTCATGTTTGTGCCAATTTCTTTTCTTTTTTACTGAAAGAAAACGGATTTAATGGGATTAGATACAATGGGTGTGGGAGGATGACAATGAAGAAAATTGACATTTTGACTTGCCTGTAACGTTGACAGGACCTCTTGTGTGACATAATGATAATAATGTTAATTCTAACAAAATAGTATAAAATTCATTTTTGTTCTGAAAAGACATTTGACATTTTTTCATCTGTTTATAAATGTTAACACTATGGCCTATGTGAAGTATGCTGAGCTGTGATAATTTAGCAACCCTGAGAACAAGCCAGCCATATAATTAACTAGTGAGCTATACAGTTTTTTTTATAAAGTGAAATGTAAATTCTGGATAGAGTTCAGGCTTACTAAGCTATACTTTTAATCTCCACTGTTAAGAGCAGCACTTCAAATTGCAATGTAGAACATATATGTCAAGGGCTGGTGCAAGATAAAATTAAATCATGGTACAATATATTATTTACCTAGGCTTTGAATCATGTATGAAGGAAGAAAGTCAGCCCAGGCAGATAACAAAAGCGTAATCTGTCTCTTTTCATAATGTTTATTTTACTGATTAAAATGTGCAATTGAAAAATTGATGAATTAAATCCTATTGCCACAATAAAGGCTCACTGTTTAGCTGTTATTCAATGAGAAACAAAGGATGTGTCAGATCAGATTCAGGGAAGACATGAAAACTGAACTCTACATTTATAAGCCCTCATGATGCAACCCTTTCAGTCATTTATCATTCATGATGATGATGCTTAGATGGTAATGCAAGTTTAATTATATCAACATTCATGGCCTATGAAAACTTACAATTTAGATATAATGGTTCTAGTGTGTGAACAGGATAAGGGCCGACAGTCATTATCATAAAAGGGTTCTCTGTATATAATTCCTGTTGAGGTATCTTCTCATCCCCTATGGATTCTGATTCTCGTTTTATTTAACTTTCCTAAGGCAGGCCCCAAACTTCTCTGCTTCGAGTCAGGGGGAAATATGAGTTATCTAATAGAACATGCAGAAGTTTTCAAGCAAGAGGAAAGCATCCCTCCTAATTTTCTATACAGATAATATTTAAGAGATTCCTTTAGTAGTGCAGTTCCCAAAGTGCAGTTTCTTATCAACTCATTCAATGTACACATTTCCTTCAGGAAAAACTCTGGTGCAATGGCTCTTGTGTTTCTTTTAACTATAGCTAAAATGGGGACTAATTGTAAAGATTTTAACTTTACAAAAACAGTGAGGAAAGTTTCACTGAAGGGTAACGAGTGGCCTAAAATCACAAGTTTTCTTTGTACCAGAGTGTGGGATGCTCTGACACTACATTCTAACCACTTTGTCACTTTGTCTGTATCTATCTGTGCCTGTGTCTACATACATGCCTATTCATCAAGCCATTTCCTTTTGAGAGAATGAGCATTATACAAAGCAGAGAAAAAAGTACTGAGTAAAAGAAATGAAAGCCAGGAAATAAGAGAAAAACAATAGAATTAATACAATTTACATTAATATCATTTCCTATACATCTGTATACTTTCTAGACTTTCAAATCAATCTCGCCAACCTCTTGTCCGTACATCTTTTATATATTGCCTTTGGCCCAAAATCAGCCTATTAGCTTCCACAGTGTCCTCACTATAAAAAATGAGGAAACTTGTGATAACCATCTTGCTATGGCTGCTAACAAAGGTTGCTAAGATGTAGAGTATTATCCCAACATGCTTGTCATGTAGCTGTAATGTGTGAACAGTCCCATAATTTTGTTCAAGATTTAACCACTAACAATCCAGCTCTCAAAATGTTTGCCAGAGGTCACATGAATTAAGACCTCTTTCAGGAGAAAACTTAGATCATGTTTTCTATCACAATAAAATTAACATGCAATTCTGGCTTCCTTGGGGCATTTTGTTTTCCCCAAGTTATTCAAGAAGTACATTTTTACCAAATGCATATTTATTCTACATAGTAGCCTTCCAAAACACCATTAAATCAAAATTATTGTTAGTGTTGTATAAGGGAAATATTTCCTAAAGTAGCAAGCCAGCAGGCTACAGTGGCAAAATAGAAAGCACAAGAAATTATTTTTATATTGACATTTGGAAGGCATCCATCCCTGAAAGAGACATTCTTTTCATTTGTTTAAAAAAATATCCTGTAAGTGGCATAATAACAACAATCAGCCCTTATCTTTTATACCGAAAATTCTGCAATAAATAACAGTGAGCTGACAAAATATGACAAGACAACATTTTTCTGACTTGCCCCCAAAATAAATTAATTCCCTAATTAATTTACCTCTACATTCCAATGTTAAGCAAATCCTTTTATATACACCAGCCGAAATGTCATGAAAGAGAGAGCATCATTTGAAGCCTTCTTCAAGCTAATCAAGTACAAACTATATAGGCATAGTTAGACAATCCATTTAATATGCTTTTCTACAGTCTGGGAGGTAGCACAAAAGTAAAGGTATCATTATATTTTCAAAGTGAACACCATCTCATTTCTGGAATGAAAAAGAAGAGTAGGGCTATCCTCACAATTTTCTGAGGGCATTTAAGGCATAGAAAGGGGTCATTAGCTGTGAGGGGAAAACATTCACCAATTGTTGCCTCTCTGGGCTGGGGGGGGAGCAAAAGTTTTGCCAGAGATCTGTGATGTGAATCAACTTCTTGACTAGCCACCTCCATAAAAAGTCATATCCTTCAAAATTTCTTTGATCAGGATTTACTGAAAGAGGCTAGGTTGAGATGTAATTACAGAAATCATAGCAACGAGGTTGTCCTCCCTGTTTAGAATTCAGTTTATATTCAAGAATCCTACAGTAGGGATTCTCATCTCTTATTCAACTCCTGTGTCTCTTGAAAGTACTAAGTTTAGAATATGATTGATTTTAAATATGCCATCATAGGAGTTGTAGGCATTTGTTGGAGCTTTTTTTTTTAAATGTAAGTGCTTCTTTAGCAACCTTAGTGCAATTGCCTGTCAAACAAAGGAAGTGGAAAAAGTCTTGGCTGGGCACTTTAAAGAAATCATGGTTTACATGACTGTCTAATGATCTTGGAGTATCGTAGTCAACATAGAGGCTAAAACTATTAACTATTGACAAAGTAGCACAAGCTCACTAGAGAAAGCAGGTTCCTTCTGATAGGTAAATCCCTTTAAACAGGTGGGGGTCTCCTAGTATTTGTAGCAATATTGATAATGATTGAAAAGATGATGATGATGATGATGATGATGATGATGATGATGATGATGATGATCTTCCAATATCATCTCAATCCATCAGCACTAATCAAAATGCCAGGAAAGGGAACAATAGGGGATGACTGACAGCTGAAAAGAATCAGCAAGTCATTACTGCGGCTGCAGGGACACATCCATTTATATAGCATGATTTGTTAGAAGGCAGAAAACACTGCTTCCATACTGGATCAGAAAAAAAATACTTGGTTAAACTAGCTATGGATTGGGAATAAGAAAGAAGGCTGTGACATGTAGATATGTTTTTAAAGAATGACTAGAGCATTGCTGTGCCAAAGTTAGATGTGTGGTTTTTTTTCTTCTATGTAGATTTTCAGAGCAAATTCAGACTAAGGTTTGGGTTTAACAATATGACTCTTATAATAGACTAGACTAGAATATTCTTTATTGGCCAAGTGTGATTGGACAATCAAGGAATTTATCTCTCGTGCATAAGTTCTCACTGTACATAAAACTATAAAGTAATATAATCATAGGATACAATAACGGAAGGTACTAGGAAAAAGAGAAGAATAAAAGTAATACAGCCCTACCACATGGGAAAATATCCTTCGACATATTATTAAAAGTTGTATTTTATAGTGCAAAATTTTATCTCAAGTGCTTCCTGGTCAAATAAAATATAAATAAAAAGGTTGTACAAATTTGTAACATGTTAACATTGCTTTCAGCTTTGATTTATAACCTATAAAACTTATTTTTATTGACATGAGATGCTTTTGCAAACCTACCATATTATTTGATGTTCTTTCAATCTCATCAAAACAATGTTATAGCCAAATTCAGTTTTAATATTGTGCAGATCATGACACCAAATGGCCTCTATTCCTCTTGAAAGTAGTCAAAATAGTTCCAACTGTCTCAGTTCAGGAAGTACCAAGGTTGTGGCACACTGTATCGAGCCAGGAACCATTTAGTGCTTGAACTGCATATTTGGCTTCAGTTTACAGAGATTCAATTGCTTTTGCAATCATGGGGAAGTTATTGCCCAGTTCTAATTATATTTTTTGCAGTGCAGTATCAGAAGATGTAGAGACTCTTGGACCATAGAATCATCAGGAGTCGGACTGATGATTAATAGATAGCATCATCATCATCAATTATACTTTAGCCGTATTTCAAAATATAGTGCTATTTAGTGCACAAAGATTAACCTCTGAGATGCCAAGCAATTAATGGTTAAAATAGTTTTAAACATACATATTATTCATGCTTTCAGGTCTTTTTCAAATCTCTAGGCTTCTCTGGATGATTTCTGTGGCTTGGGGTTTCTATAGTGCTAGGGTTTTGGGTGGCCATTGGAAGTTTGATGTTGTGACCTGTGCGTGTTTCATGTGTTGGACTTAGTGAGGAGTGTGTTTCCAGTTTTTTACTGCATTTTTGTATTCATCCAGGTACGTGGGTAGCTTATTCCTTCTATTGGGTCTGTCCAAATGTATTTGGCTGGGCATGACTTCACAGGGAACATTTGTGTATGCCTTTGGTTGTTCCAGTGTCAATTTTATCGTTTGGGGTTTCGTAAGGATGGCTGCTATTTTTTGTGTCTGTTTGAAGGCAGTCCTTTGGATGTGATGCCTGTGTACGTATTCTTACTGATTTTTCTGTAGTACTCTTAATGTAGGGCATGGCAGGCTGTTTCCATAGGTCTATTGATCTTTCTGAGAGTCTCTATTGATTGGTCTTAGTGTGTTTTGTGGATCAAGCCGGTGATTTTTGTTTTGTGGAAGCCTTTGGCTGTCAGTAATTTTAGTCAGGGTGCATAGTTTCAAGTCCTTTATGTGTATCTTGTCTTGCCAGGCATTTTCGTCTGGTTGATTAGTGTTTTTGGCCATGGAATTTATCTGTGGCTGAGTGGTGGTGGGACTGGGTGTTGAGGTAGCGGTTGGTGTGTGTTTTCTTCTCGGTATACGGTGTGTGTTAGTTGGTGCATCTGTTCTTTTGTAGATTTAGTACATCTAGGAATGGTAGTTGTTTTGTTTATTTTTCCATTTCCACGGTGAACTTGATTTTGGGGGTGTGTGCGTGTTTAGGTGTGTTAGGAAATTGTTTGGGTTTTCTTTCCATGGGCCAAATCACAAATGTGTCATCGATTGTATCCTATCGCCATAGTTTGGGTTTGGGGTGGCTATTAGCCAGGGCTCTGGATTTGAATTCTTCCATGAATAGATTTGCATGACGGTGTGACAGTGGTGATCCATAGGGGCTCTCTTTTTCCATTTTGCTTGTATGCTTTTGTCTTTGTATATTGAAATAAGTGTTGGTTAAGGCAGTTGGTCTATTAGTTTCCATGAGGTCGTTTAGCTGGTTGGGGTATTTATTTTTGATGATTTCAAGCAGTTCTTTTTATCTGGGACTTGGAGTGAATAGTGGAACACGTTGAAACTTACAATGCAGAATTCTTCTTGTTCCATCATGTAGATGTTTGATCATTTTTCCAAGAGTTGGTATGAGTTTTGTACAGGTGAAGCTGCGGTTTCCAGCATGGGGCCTGTATTAGTTGTTTGGCTAAGTGTTTAGGTCTAGCGTTTTGTAGGTGGTGCTCCTTTGGAGCTGACTATGGGTCTGAAAGGTATGCTTTCTTTGTGTATTTTTGGGAGGCATATAGTTTGGGGAATTGAAAGATTTTTCTCTTGGGATGAACATCTGTTGGATTTTCTTTGCTTATGTGGCTGGTTATAATTTTCTTCTTGTTTAATTTTTCCTACTGTTAATTGTGTTTTTGTGGATTTGGGTCTGTGTTTATAGGTTTTGTATGTGGAGTTCTTGAGTACGGTTCTGATCAATTTTGTTTCGTGAGTCGTATTTTCTATGAGCATTTACTACTGTGGCAGTTCCGTTTGGTCCTGCTGGGGTATGATTATGCTGTTATCATTTGTTCGTGGTTTGTTGCCGCTTTAATTCCATCTTTGTGCAAGTTGCTTTTTGGGGTGGCTTTAGCTCTGATGCATAGGATGTTGTACCTGGTTCTTATTCTGTCAGCTTCATCTGTATTAATTTTGGTTAGGCTGGATTCTACTGCACATATGATTGGATTCTGTGGGATTTTGTGGGGTGCGTATAGATAATTGAATCCTTTGGTTAGGACATCTCGTTTCTGCTTTTAGTGAGTTCTCTGTTGGAAACATACTATGTACTAAGTTGTTTCAGGTGTTGGAGTTTTGGCGGGCTTTCTTAGTCATGTCTAATTTTCATTAGTTTTCTTCAAGAGTTTTTCCATTTTTGTAAGTGTGCTTGATTGGACAGTGTTTATCTCAGCTCTCCAAGGTTGTGAGTGTAGTTTCTATCTGTATCCAAAGTAGTAGGTGATGGTTCCTTTGCTCAAAGTTCCAGGTGTACGTGCTAGCAAATCTTTGTTTAACTGAATCCAATTGAATCTCTTACTGTGGACCTCGGTTCGCTGTAGTAGAGCCATTTCAGTGTTCTTTTAGGATACAATTTTAGTAGCTGCTGTGTCTGCTGGATGAAATGTTAATGTGAGCAGGTTGGGTGGTTGCAATTGTTGGTCTCTGCAGCTGCATAGGGAAATTTCAGGTCACATAATATTCCTGTCTTTTAACTTCCAGCTTCTCATTAGCGTTTTTGTCTGAGCGGTGTTATTTAATTCAGCTCTCTTCCCGCGTAGAGTCTCGACTATTTGTCGTTTTGTTAAAGTTTCGCGGATACTCTACATCTGTATGCTGGTTCAGCTGTATTGAGTTCGTATGCGCTTGGAAGACCAATAAACACCAGACCAAGACTCCCACCAATCAGGATGTAGAAAAACCATCCCTGGGACACACAGTAGGCTAGCCTCAAAATTTAAAAACTGTGGCTTAATGATGGCCTGACCCACATACAAAGTCAATTTTACAGAAGCCTGTGATGGCAGATGAGATTCTGCCCTGAAATGTTGCTACAACTTTAAATGCACAACACAGTGACGTGGGATAATACCCAAGGAAGCTGAACTGCATTTAATTGCCGGCCACAAACATTGGACAGACCAATTAGAACGAATAAGTACTAACCGCCTGGATGAACACAAAATGCAGTAAAAAAGCTGGAACCACCTCCTCATAGTCCCAAAACACATGAAAACCACAGTTCACGAACCATCAACTTCAGATGGCAACCAAAAACCCTAGCACTATAGAAAACCCAGCCCAGAATCACAGAAGAAGCCATTAGAGATTGAAAAAAAGACCTGAACAGCATGAATACGAAGAGATGATTTCCACGCAGACTTGTCAATCATATTGGGAGACCTGCACTCTACAAATAGAAAGATCTCGCACACCACAGGCCAGGCAAAACACTGGGCACGAAACACAGACTCCCTGATTAGCGCTCCAGCTCAAACACACCCCACCAAGCACCCAGATGAACCTAGCTTCCTATAGATAATAGCCGTCTCTTTCACGCGAAAGCCAAGCTGGTCACTGAAAGCCTCCAATACAGGACACAGTGTTGCAGCCAATAAGCCACAAAACAGACAGAAGAAACCGAACACATCAAACATAACTCCAAGTCAATAACACAGAGCAAGACTCCTTAACCAATCAGGATGTTGAAAAAAACATCCTGGCACAGCAATAGGCTATGCCTCAAATTTAAAACCAACGCTGTGAGAGCCTGACCCACATACCAAACTCAAAATACAGGAAGGCCTGATGAGGCAGATAGGATTCTGCTGAAACGTTGCCTACAACTTAAAGCACTACAATGACGTGGATAATACCCGAAGGAAGCTGAACAAGCGCGCACACACACACACACACACACACACACACA